>JADRCH010000101.1:4051585-4090034 GCA_019843965.1 Rhynchomys soricoides | reverse complement strand
GGAGAGGGATGGGGGAGGAGGAGAGGGAGAGGGAGAGGGAGAGGGAGGGGGAGGGGGAGAGGGAGGAGGAGGGGGAGAGGGAGGGGGAGGGGGAGGGGGAGGCAGAGGGGGAGGGAGAGGGAAGAGGTGGACCATGAGAAAAGACAAGAAGAGGCAGAGGGTCCAGGAGGAGTAGGATGCCAAGGGATTCAGCATGAAGTCCAGAAGAGAGAGAAGCTATGAGGGGCACATGTGGACAAAGACAGCCAGGGTGACACTCAAACTGCAAATAATACAGAGCCTGTGGCTGGGAGGTAACTAGATTAGAGGGATAGAAAAGCTCAGAACCTGCCCAGCTTAGATTTGTAACTTGTTAATAAAAATACCAGGTCTCTGTGTCTATTATTTGGGAGTTAAAATGGGAGTAGAAGACCCCCAAACTAATACATTTGCACACATAATCTCCATTTGGGTTGAGAATGCAGACCAGAATGCAGGCTGTGTTTGGTTAGCATGTTTAAGGGCCAAGTTGGATGCCTAGACTTTCAAAACACACATTTATTATGCAGCTAAGTTAATAAATGATAAATAAGTAGTTAGGGCTTCATTTTGTCAATAAGGAAAAGATTCAAAGTCATAGAGTTTACCCAAAGTCATACAAATAGTAAGACTGAGCATGAATTCTCACTCTAGTTCCACAACTTATGTTATACCCACAAGTCCTACACTGACAGCTCAGGTGGTCAAGAACATGAGACCAGATAGGCCACTACTATTCTGCTAAAAGAACACAGGAATAAAGTGACTCCTAACGGCTTCTGCTAGACTCCATAGATTAGTGTCTTGCTCAGTCATTATCAGAGAAGCTCCCTCTTGCTATACATAGGAACTCACAAGGATACCCACAACTGGGCACTGTGCAAAGAGTGAAAAAACTTGGAACACTCAGTCCTAAATGGAATGTCTTCATCAAGCCCCTCCTCTCAGGGCTCAGGAAGTTATGCAGAAGTGGAGGCAGAAAGATTACAAGAGCCAGAGAGGAAAGTAACCTTGCCTTCCAGACACAACGGGACACACACATATGAGACTGTGACAGCATTCTCGGGGTCAGTACAGGTTTTAGCCAGATGGGGTGCCAGTGCTAGACAGAATCTCCTACCCCTAACCAACCAAAAAGTTATCTCTAATTGATAACTGCTTCCAAAAGAGAAATGACTTCTCTCCAATAGTCTCACTGAGTATATAACCACATTTAAGGGTCATGCCTAGCAGTAGGTGGCCCGCACAAAAAGATGGTGTTGTTTGTCTCATACTGCTTACTGGTTTTTTGTCTGTATATTATAGTTTCTAGTTTTGTGCTTTTATGAGATTCTTGTGCTTTTTTTTTAAACCTGCCTTTTCATTTCCTAAAAAGAGAAAAAAAGCATGGAGCTTGATGAGTGAGAAGGAGCTCGATGAGTGAGAAGGATCTGAGAAGAGATTGGGGGGTAGAGGATATGATCAGAATATACTATATGAATTTTCAGTTTAAAAAAAAAAATCAAACAAAAAAAAATCATTCTAGAAAAATCCTGATTGCTGCTTAAATTGTCTCCGCAATTTTTCCAAGACCCCCACCCTTGGTGTTATACTTTCTTTTTTACGTCTCCCTTTCTCCTCCTCTCCTCAATACCTATCTTTTTAGAACTGCTCAACAACCTGGTGCTATCAGTAGACTTCCCTAAGTACATAAGCAAAGCATGTCCATGAAATGAACATCACCGCCTTCATTACTCCCCAGCGCTCCATCAGAAGCTCTCCTCCCACCTTTCTATGAGCCAGATGAAGCTATGCTATGGTATCAGTACACATCAGATGTACACACAGTGTACACACATCAGATGTACACACACTGGCTAACAAGGTTTATAGCCATGACCCACGCTGCTTTTTCTTGTAACTAAACTTTCTTCTCTCTCTCTCTCTCTCTCTCTGACTGACTGACAGACAGACAGACAGACAGACAGACACAGACATGCACAAACACACACATGTACCAAAACTTATACCATGATGGCCAGCAACTGTTCTTCACAGAGGGCCAGTAACATAACCCTCATTCCAACTATTCAATCTGTGCTTCAGAACAAAAGTATGGATTTTTTGTAATAAATGGATTAAGTATACCATAAATGCACAAGTATGGATTTGTTGCAATAAAGCTTTATTCTTAAAAGCAGACACCAACTGTACTGTTTTCCATACTCTACACTAAGCCCATATAATGTATGTGGGTTTGCCCACATCAGCTAGGCCTATGGAGAAAGGGATTCCACTGTCCCCACTGTGCTTGCTAATTTCCTTTCTGCTACTCCAGCTGCCTTTCAACACCTTTGCTTTAAACTTAAAGAGTCTGAAGCCTCTGGTTTCTCAGTGTTATCTAGCCTAGTCAGCTCAGTTCACATGCAATTTCTGCATCTGAGCTTGTTGCCACCTTCCACAGGAAGAGTTTGCCTTAATGAGCTGCACCAACCCAGGCCAAGGCAAGCAATCCACAAAGGCCCAGGTAGCGCTATCCCTCTGACCTGACCTTCGTACTCCTTGAGTTATACCCTAGTACTCCATACGCTTTCTCCAAACTTCTAAACCGTTACTTAACAGTGGGTCCAACTCTTTAACACTTCTTCACAATAAAAGGAAATGTTTTTTATTGCACCATTGTCTTCCTAAGGAAAATCATCATAAATCAAAATGCGTTCCTTCAGGGAAACACATTTTATTCGGGGGGGGGGGGGGAGACAGTTTACCAAGCTAATACACTCTGGCCTTTTTCACTACACTAAGACCAAATTCAAACGGCACTGAAATTAAGAAAACAAGAGGTGCACTCAGTATAGACAGACACAAGAAAAAACACAGTGTTGCTCTGTGAGGCCACAAACATCCAACATCTGGGAAAGCTCTGTCAGACTTGTCACTCACTGTTACTTCCAAATTGAAAGTATTTTCAAAGTAGGCTGCTTCTGCTTGGCTAACAACAGTGTTAAAGCCAACTTGTTCCTGGCTAACAATGGCTTCATTCTACAACATGGTAAAAACAAGACTGTATTCACAGCAAGCAGCCCAGTCACCTGTCAACACCGCAAAGACTCCCTAGAATCATTCTAGCTCCTCAAAGGACCCTGTGTGACCAGAAACGCTAGTATACAGAATGATCTCTCCATTTGCAGATGCAGTACTCTCTGCTGAAGGGAAAAAAACCCCACATGTACAATAAAAGCCTCGGTACTTTTGAAAGACAACAGGAAATAAAAGAACCTATCATGTAGGAATATGTCACTATATAGTAACATGTTAAGATAGAGAGGTGTGAAAGAGATGTCTTAAAATAGCACTGCCACCTAAACTCTACATGTGTGTCTCAGCTGACATGATCTATGAGAGGAGGAGGCACTCATGGCATAACTAAAAATCAGTCACAAAGAATGGCAACCAGGAGTGAGACATCCAGGGACTACGGTCTCTATTACACATCTGAACCTCTACTCCAGTCTCCATTATTTCTGCTGTGGTGTGTGAAGTCTCGTTTCTCCCCACTGACAATAGCTGTTCCTCAACTGTTCTAACAGTTGTATATCAAAAGGCTCTGTATATTTAAAAGGCTCTGTATGGCTAGTGTGACCAGTGTCGTAGAAATCTGAAAGCTTGTTCTAAAATCCTAGGAAGTCATTGATATGAAAGGTGTGGAGAAATATGGAGCAGGAGATAAATCCAGACCCCATCAATTGACATTTAAGAGGAAAACAAGCTGGCAGGCTCCTTCCAGTCCCTCTCCCCATGATTCTGTCTAACAATCACAGAGCTGAAACAGACCGGGTGAACCTTTACAGAAAGCCTGACGTTGGGTCTGGAGGTAAGGACAAAGCCAAGATCGTACAAGTATCACATGTACAAGAACTTCTGGGATACGGGGAGGACAGATGCCATTCCCAAGGAAAAACTCAATGTCTGTGGTAAATTCATGTTTAAGGAGTGTACAGGAAAGGGGATACTGAGCAGAGCCCAAGCTGATTTCAGAATGCACCCGCCCTTCCACAGCAGCTAAGTTAACTCTCAGCTCTTCTAATGGTTTGTAAGAAATACCACGGGAGACAGGTAGTAACAGTATTTGAGTTTTTCAAAACTGGTTTAAGACAACACGATGGAATTCCATTCTTTTTATTCTATGTAATTCTCAGCTCTTCTAATGGTTTGTAAGAAATACCACAGGAGACAGGTAGTAACAGTATTTGAGTTTTTCAAAACTGGTTTAAGAGAACACGATGGAATTCCATTCTTTTTATTCTATGAATAGCATGCTATTTATTCAAGAGCCTCTTACTGGCAAATACTGAATAATCCTAAAATTCTAAATACTCAAAAATATAACAGGTAACTATATAAATCAAATGTGGAAGGAAGGAAGGAAGGAAGGCAGGCAGGCAGGCAGGCACTTAGTTCTTTTGAGAATTCTATCTTACCAACATATAAACTTTCCTTTGCATAAATTTTAACAGCAAGATATGTGTGGATCTATTTGGAGTTCCTTAGAAGTTAATAAAAACCTAAAAAAACAAAGCCTAAAGTACTTTTGTAACTTTTACAAATGAAAGTGGAGACAAGGAAAAGCATACAAGGTCACCAGCTATGACAGTATAAAGCCAAATGTGAACACACGTCTGTTGGGTTCTAAAGAAAACATTTAACACAATTGTATGATAGCTACAAGAAGGCATGAAGTGAAAAACTAAGAAAGTCCATATAAACCAGGCTCAGCTCTCCATAGGAACAGGAGGTATGCTAAGAGGAGCCAGCAAAAGGGGTAAAGCCCTCTTAAGAGTGAGACTCAAGCGGTCACGGGCTTTCTTCTGGTGATTATCTGCCATTTTCTAAATTTGTTTGGTGAACACCTATCACTGCTATAAAGAGAAGCAAATACAACTGTTACAAGCAGTGTTTTTAGGAGAATAGCCTGTCAGGCAAATGAAATGGCTCAAAGCAGATCAACCAAGACACCAATTAGAAAGTGCTGAGTTACCAAGAAACTGGTTTTCTAGGAAAGACTGCACAGAAAAACAAGCATTTACTATGCATGACTGCACTTCCATCACTAAGAAAGCTAAGGCAGGAGAATATCAAGTTCAATACTGTTCTTGCTTGGATTTTGAGAACTGGACATAAGCTAGAGTTATCTGGAAAGAGGACTCAATTGAGAAAATGCCTCCACCCTGCTACCTGTAAGCAAGTCTCTAGGGCATTTTCTTGATTAATGACTGATGTGGGAGGGCCCAGCTCAATTCGGGTGGTGGCATCATCCCAGGCCACGATAGTCCTGAGGAGTATAAGAAAACCAACTGAACAAGCCAGGAGGAGCAAGCCAATAAGCAGCATTGCTTCATGGCTCCTGCTTTATTTTAGTTCTTGCCTTTGACCTTAGATAAATAAACCCTTTTCCTCCCTAAGTTGCTTTTGGTTATGAGGTTTTATCACAGGAACAGAAAGTAAACAGGCATTAATACACCTGCCACAATTAAGACATACAGGGCTGTAAATATTGACTGGTAATGTATGCATGGGATGCAAGCAGCAGTTCCTTTCAAACTTTTAACAATATTTTACTGTATTTCAGATAAATTAAAGATCAGATAAAAAACACACTGACAAAAACCATCAAGTGACCAGTATGCACACACCCACTTGAAATCTGCTACTCCACCAAGGACAAAAAATTGTATGAGTCCAATAACTCAAGACCACACGTTGCAAAATATTATTTCAAAAGAAGCAAATGGATACATTAGCCTCCATCACCTCTATCTATTAGCATTCAGAAGAATCTGCAGAGGCCAGGTCACATCTCAACTGTGCTCTTCCTGAAACATGGCTTCTCTGGGCTGAAAAATTAGATAAAAATGTAAGTTCTTTTAAGATAATATTTATTCCTATTTTAAAATTACACCTGGTAGAGCTGCTAAAGAAGATACTGAGACAAGAGAAAATGTATTAGAGCTTATGCCCTTTCTTACCTTTATGGTTAAAATACTTATTTTTTTTCACATTTTCATATTGGATTTTCTTCCTAATGAATTACTTGTCAGAAAACATTTCAAGTTTTAAATTTCAATGGTTACGTTTATGAAAACCAAATGTGAATTTGTTTCTGTTTCACATTAAGGACAATTTCAACTGGAGATACTTAGGTCTCACTGGAGCAAGGCAGGATAGGAAGGGAAAGTTACAAGGACATGGGAAAGAAAAAAGAGTTCTTCTCCTTCTTCTGGAAGTAAATATCCCTCTTGCCAGATAAGAGTTAAAAATTCCAACACAGGGGCCAGAGAGATGGTTCAGTGGTCAAAACCACTCACTATTTTGTAGAGGACCAGAGTTTGACATCCAGCACCCAAATGACACCTCACAACCATCTTGATTCCAGTTCCATAGGGATTTGAAACCTCTTTTCACTTCTATGGGAACCAAGCACTCGTGTGACACACATATACACATGCAAGCGAAGCATTCATACACATAAAATTAATTAATTAAAAATAAAGTAAAATAAAAAGAATTCCAAACCAAATAGTATTTGCTTAAGTAAGGCTTTTTTCTCTTACCGGTTATAAATCTGCAGTTTCCTATAAGCTGACCAGAAACCATTAATGACATGCCCTAAATGCCTCCTGAAAACACAGTGGTTCCTGATCAGAGTACACCTGAATCAACAGTATCTTCAAAGCCACCCTACAGTCTCCATAATCAAAAAGGGAAACAGACAGAGGGACAGTCTTTCAAAAATCGTCTGAACAACAAAATTCACAAAGTTCCTAAATGCTACTTATGGTCATCACTAGATCTCTTAAGATTCTTAACTCTCCTTTGGGAAGCCACACTGAGGCTCTGGGATGTACCTTATCCTTTTCCTGAGAGCCCTTCCTTCTATTCACTCAATCACTCACTATGGATGCTCTGCTGCTGTGAATGTCTGTGTGTCACGTGTATGCTTGATCCCCCTGGAGCTAGGGTTACAGATGGTCGTGAGCCACCACGTAAGTGGTAGGAATCAAGCCTGGGTTCTCTAGAAGTGCACAAGGTGCTGACTGATGACTGCTGCACCATCTTTTCAGCCCCTTCCTTCTCTTTTTTTAATAAATGCCAACACTGCTTCATGCTGACTTGTCTTGAACTTCTTCCTGTAGTGTGGCCAAGCGACTGTTTTTCCTAAATGGTAAATGGAGGTCTCTTGGCTTCTTTGGGTGACAGTTCTGGGCAGGAGCCAATCATTTCTCTCAGTGAGATGATACATCAATATATATTATCTACTAAATATTAGGAGAAGCAGATAAGGATGACACACTAAAATATTACAAGTACTGAAGTAAAAATACCACAACCTTGTGCACATATGTCTGTTCAGTTTTCCTTAACTTAGTAATACGAAAATTATGGAAAAGGTCAAGGTAAGACTGAAGTCTGAAGGTAAACAGCTTCAGGGAATTTCCACACATTAAGGCCTACTGTGTATGTATCAGCCACTATTGGATGGTTCCAGAAAATCTCTGTTCATCATCCCAACAGTCTTCTGGGGAAGCTATTACTTTTCTCATTTTATGAATTAGGAAACTGAAGCTGACAAGAAACAAGACACTATTCTGAAGTAAAATAACAAGTCCTAGAGCCCAGCCTTCAACACATACATAGAGACTCGATGTGACCTCGTCTCCTAGCCTGCAATGTGTACCTGGTTATGTTCAGAGCTTGAAAGGGACCATGAAAGGCCCAGGAAGCTGAGAGTAAGAAGACAGTGGAAGGAGGCGGGGCTCAAGGACGAGGATGCAGATATCAGGAACAGAGGTAGAGACCATTTGTGGACATGCTGGCAAACGATTTGGCTGCATTCTGACAGGTACCTGAGGATTTGAATGTAGCTGAGTTCAAAGTTTTCTGCCAGACTCAGACTCTAACAGGCTGGAGGGAAGGGACTGCCCAAGTTCTGAGCTCTAGATCCTGGAAACAGAGCAACAATACTTGGTGTTTGCCTTGCTATGTTTGTCTTGCTTTGGTCTTCATTCTTTGTTATGTTCCCTTAGTCCCCTTTGCAACAGCAATGTTTACTCCATAATTGCCTAATTAGAAGTCAGAATTATGCTTAAAAAGAGCAGAGGCTGGCAATTAAAATTTTGGCATCTCAGAAAAAAATTTAGGCTTCTAAATACTGCTAGGACCATTAAAACCTACAGGGACTTTTGAAATTGTACTGAATCTGAACACAATTATTGTATTAGAGGGACATGAGCCTTGTGTCAAAGGGTGGAAGGTTATGGCGTAAAAGCAGTACCCTTGAGTGTGATGTTGACAAAGTGTAGTTATCACGGTTAATACTGTTAACTTCACATGACCTAGAATTACACAGCAGACACAACTCTGAGCATGCCATTTCTTTGAGGGAGTTTCTAGACTGAATTAACTGAAGTGAGAGGATCTACTCAAAATGTGGGTGTACTAGGCCACAGGCTGAGGTCTTGGACTAAACAAAGAACAGAGTGAGCGGACTCTGCTTCCTCACTACATTGCCGTATGACTAGCTCCCCAGGCTCTTCCCACTATGCTTTCCTGCCAGGATGGGCTACACCCTGAAACTGTGAGGCACAGCAAAGCTTTCCTCTGTAAGTTGCTTCTTCTCATGTATTTGTCACAGCAAGAAAAGTAACACAAGTGTAGGCTACAGACTCACCCTGCAGCTAAAACCACAGAACGCAAAAACTGAGAGATAACCATCTGAATGGTATAGTATTTGTCTTCAGCTAAACAGAGAAAAACTGAAGGTCACAAACTATTTTGTTTTGTTTAAGATTTTTAAATATACTCAATGCTGAACTTCCCCCACTAAGTGTAACTAGAAGACAGGATGAAGGATTTCTTGGAAATATATAATGACACTTAGGAACAATGAAGGCTTTCTATATAAATTTGAAGAACATAAAACCATTAATTTGTTCAGTAATGAGATCACCTCAATTGTCACTAAATTCTATCTTACTTAAAGGGGGTCAGAATACTGTGCAATTTTCTTGACACCATGTCCCAATCATGTGACTAGTTCCCAATTGGTGTAAATTTTGAAGCACAGAGATATCTCCAAGGACTACAAGAGGAAGAGAACAACACAGCCCTTGCAAAACTGTTACTATGTCTACAGGAATAGCTACAGACTTAGCTGTACGAAGTCCCAAGCACTCTGAAATTGCGCCACTTGTCCTGACAACTGGAGCCCTACCCTTTCCCAGATAGATGCTTCTCTTGCAGCTTTGGAAACCTAAACAAGCTAACCTCTATCCTGCACTAATAATGTCTCCTCTCCAATTTGCAAATAGGTTCAAGTTTTTTTGCTTTTTGAAGGGAAGATGAGAAGCGTTTCTTTGATGCAGCACCCTCCCAACCCAACTACAGCTCCCAACTACACTCGGTCCCAAAGCTCTGCACAATCACGCACACAGCCCTGTCCATTCTCCACCTCCTTCTACTCACTTGTAATCCAGTTCATTGTCTTTTTCTCTATAGGTTTTGGCAGGTGCCCTGTGTCTTCTACAGCCAGGGAGAGCTTTACTGAATTTTTCTATTATAAAGAAAGTCTATTTCTTTTAGCTCATGGTTCTGGAGGTACAAGGTCAAGGATCTGCACCCTGGTCACAGCCTTCTTTGTTGCAGCAAAATCCACACTTGCCACTCCTGAAGTCTCTTGACTTGCTGGCAGCCTTTATCTCAACTGTACTTTTTCCACAACCAGCAAACACCTTACTGGCCAGATTTCTTTGTGCCTTCATTTCTCTTAAATTTTCTTAAAACTTTGCTGGCAAGTAAATGGAAGACATGTCCATAGCCATATCCCATGGGCTACGCTTGTTCCTGGCTTGTGCTTTTCCTTCTCCCTTCAAGACAATATGGAAAGCATTAGTAAGAGGGCATGAACAAGGAAACACCATCATGCTCAGGATCTGTTTCCAAACAACTGACCACTTTAGTTTCCAGGATTTTCTTTTCTTTTCTTTTGAAAGAGAAATATTTCAAACCATAATGCTAAAACTGCTAATGAGCCACACCTGAAAGGCCAAAGTGTGTCACCTTCGAGTTTACCATTATTCCTTCTCCACTGCCAAAGCAGCACTTTTCTTAGGGAGCTGTCTTAGCATATGTATAGAGAACACTGGCCATTTTTTACCCATGTTTTTATCTTACCAGGCTGTAAAACTATAAAGTACCCCACAAACCACCTTACAAACTCATTTATTAAAGGAAAGCGCTTGAAATATAAATAAGGATTCCAAGCCAGGCATGTGGATAATACTTACAAAGCCGAACTCTAAAAGTTGAGGATCACCATGAGTTGGAGGCCAATGTAGGCTACAGTATGAGTCTTGCAAAACAAACAAACAAAGACCCAATACAGGTAGGTCCCTTATCCACAACATAGGGTGTGATGGTTTGTATTTGCTTGGTCCAGGGAGTAATACTTGTCTTGTTGGAGTAGGTGTGTCACTGTGGGCGTGGATTAAGACCCTCATCCTAGCTGCCTGGAAGTCAATCTCCTCATAGCAGCCTTCAGACGAAAATGTAGAACTTTCAGCTCTGCCTGCACCATGCCTGCCTGGACACTGCCATGTTCCTGGTGCCTTTGTGATTATGGACTGAACCTCTGAACCTGTAAGCCAGCCCCAACTAAATGTTGTTCTTATAAGAGTTGCCTTGGTCATAGTGTCTGTTCATAGCAGTAAAACTCTAAGATATAGGGAAACACATTTAAGATAGATGCCTGTAACTCAAACGGAGGAATGAGAGAACCACAAGTCTGTCAGCTGTCTTCTGACTTCCATGTGCATGCTGTAAGATGTGAGCAGCCCTCATAAACATTTTTTAAAACTATAATAGGCCAAAACATTTTTAATAATCTTCAGATCCCTCTAAACAAAGTAATTTCAAAAGTCAACAAAATTATAGACATAACTATTGTTAAGACACTTAAACGCAATTGAGAGACTCACACTTATGTGTACACACCTCCTCTTAATGCCCACCCTTCAATCTACCTAGATTTTAAATAATAAAACATTAAATATTAATAAACTCCAACTGCACTTCATACTCATTCACCTCTTAATTGTCTTCTGCAGCCTACATAAAGATCCTTGGGCTTCGCCTGGGGTCTCTAGAAAAACCTGTCAGACTGCACAGCTGACAAGCCTTGAGCTGGGCCTTCAGCTGCCACTAACTGGGAACTGTGCCTACATCCCAGATCTGTCTTCTAGGCTCAAGACCAAGAACTTAGCTAACCATCCATCTGGATAGCTCACTCCAGCGGGTGAGATCCTGTCCATCCAACTCTATTTTCTTTGCTCTTCACTGGAATACTCTCTGACACCCTCACTGCTTACAGCACAGCTCTAAGGCAGCACTGCCACCTGAATCTCTCTCAACCACAATCTCTTCTCTTTATTCCCATTATCACATGCTGGCTACAAGGCTCTCATCGAGAGCTGCTGTCATCATCAAGCCTTTCTAGGGATTGTAATGCAAGGCAGAGTTTATAGGGCTGGGTTCATGCCCACAGTTTGCAGCCGTTAAATCTCAGGAATGAGATATTCTGAGGCTTGATTTGGCCTGTTCTAATAAGATTTCTGAGAGGCACCTGTTCATATCATACTTTAGTTTTTGGTAAATCTTAATATTACCTCTGTAACTCCAGACTATAACAAATTTTCTTTTTACATATATGAAACACAAACCTATATTTTTAAACATTCACCCTAATTGTTCTAACATACACTATCACATCTATCTATCTATCTATCTATCTACCCATCCACCTATATACATAATATATCCATTAACATTTGTGGGCACACTTTGTGGCTGGTGTCAAATTAATGGTTTTATATACATTATTTTGCTTCATGCCTTCTGTAGGTTTTTAGAGAAATTCTATCATGCACCTCTTTTTGTGTGTGGTACAAGCACCTGTGTGCAGATGTGATCACCTATGCAACACATGATATGGAGGCTAGAGCAGGATGCTTGATATCTTTACCACTTCTCACACCATACTAACTTGAATTCTCACTGACTTAGAAGCTGGCTTAAAGTTTCCTGCCTAATTCCTCAGTGCTTTTTTTATGTGAGTGCTGAGGATCTGAGCTAAAGCCTTGTACAAGTTCTCACACACACAGAACCATCTCTCCTAACCCCACATGTGCTTCAAGAGAGCTACTGAGGGCTACCACAAATCTGTAACCTGCCCAAAGTGGCAGAATTAGTACTCAAACTTTCTAAATCACATGGGACTTAAAAATATTGCCACTGGGTACCCTAAAAGCTTAAGCAGGTACAGAACTCAGTTATGACAGAATCCAGAAGAAAGAGCAGCCAGCTGCTGGGGAAACACAATAAATACCTTGCTTGCCATACTCCTGTGGCAAGCCAACATTCCAAAGTCACATTTACCCAGTTCTTCATTGCAACACTTTGCTGCCTGAGTCTAGTTATGTTCTACATGTCACAGGCAATCAGTGCTACAGCTGAATGGATAATGTCATGGTACTCTCTATTGCATTTAATTACTAACCAAAAGTAGCCAAACAGTAAAATGATTACTTTTACTTGGCCAAGATACAAATATAGTTTTGAGCACATACTAGTGCATGTTACAAATGGTTACACATAGTCCTACCTGTAGAGGCCAGGACAGAAACCCCAGACGCATTGGGATTCTCATTACAGTGCAATCTAATACTGAACAAACTCATGTGTAAAACAGGACCTTGTGTGAACAAAGACCAGACAACACTAAGACTAAGGGCTTCCTTGGTATCAGCTAGGTGTCCCCAAGGCCAAGAGGAAATTCCAGGACCATTCTGAAACATTTCTGCAGCACAAAGATAAAGAGTCCCAAGAGAAAGCCAGGATCAAACATGGGGCAATGGCTGAGTCACTGCCATGGATAACTTTTTATTTAGATTATAGTTTTGCTGACTATCAAAGTAACAATTATAAAAGTTACAAAGTAGGTCTAAGGAGGTAGTCAATAGGTAAAACATTTGTGCCAACACCAGCACAGAGGTTTAGATCACCAGAATTCACATTAATACTACATATGTGTGGGGGACAGGGGATCCCTACAGCAAGCTGGGTACCCAGGGAGGCTATTATCTGTAACTCTCTGGGATCAACTGAAACACTGCTTCAATGATTAAGGTGAAAAGTGATTGAAGATGGCACCTGACATCAACTTTGGGTATCCATACACACCCAAAATACATTCTCACCCCCTCCCATGCACTCATATACATGCATACATTCATGCATGTGCACTACGCATATACACATAAAAAATAAGTTACAAAGTAATCAAGTACAGTGATGCATACCTCTAATCCCAGCATCCTGGAAGTTTAGGAAGACCAAGAGTTTAAGATTAGCAAGGCTACAAAGCAGGAGGTGCATTATCGCCTAAGAAAAGAAGTTACACTGAAGGATAAAATTCCCCCGCACTAATGCTATACTGCACCTACCCAGGAGCACGCTGCTCTACAGCTTAAAGCAGACACTCCACCTCTCTTACTCTTCGTTTGAGCGCTCACCCTCTTCACATTGATATAAATAAGCATTGGTCATTCAAAACTTACCATTCTCTTTATTAGTACATTCTCACTTCAGGTACTGTGTGGTTTGAGTGAGAAAGGACCACACAGTCCCACTGATCTGAAAACTTGGTCACTATAGTATCAGTACTATCAGTAACTGCCTCAAGTCATCAAGTTACAGAGTAAGGAAGTGGTGGAGATCTCTGTGTAGAAACCAAAACCCTGCCTAGGCACTGAAATTGTAGCTCAGTAAATAATGGGCAAGAAGTCCTGGATTTCATCCCCAGTGACACATAAACTGGCATGGGTGGCTCATGCCTGTAATACCAGGTGGAGGCAGGAGGGCCAGAAGTTTGAGACCAGTGTGGACCATGTGAAACCCTCAAAAATCAATAATCACTCCTTTCCCCAAAACCTCATCTTTTAAGCAATTTTAAATTTTTACTGACTTGGGGCACCTGCTCTCTGGAACTGTTTCCATGTAGTCTAGTAACTCCAGGATGCATTAGCACTTTGTAGGACATTTAGCCACTATTTTATCTTACTGTTTATTTTATATATACATAATATATGTATGGATGTTTGTGCCATGTCGAGTGTGGGTGTGTCTATGTCTCTTAGTCTCTGTCTCTGTCTCTGTCTCTCTCTCTCTCTCTCTGTGTGTGTGTGTGTGTGTGTGTGTATGTTGTAGGAGTCAGTTCCCCCCTTCAAGTGGGTTCTCAGGTGTCAGACTTGGTGGTTAGCTCCCTTGAGGACTAACCAGGATTCCTCAGTCTCAAATTTTTCTAGATATTTGTAGTGTTTGAGGCAGGTTTTATGCGTGCAGTTAGGTGTTGTGAACTGGCTTGATTACATTTGACTACAAGCTCTATAACCCCTAGCCCCTGGGTCCTTGTTTTGTGATGTCTCTTCAGCCATAAGCATTGGCAGAGTTAAGTGGAAGTAGCATGATTCACTGACACATAAAACAAACAAAAATGGTAGAAATCTCTTATTAAGTTTTTTTTTTAATGTACTTTCATATACTATTAGTCAGTTCTGGTGTATAGTTGATGGGACCAAGAAGAGAAGATTCTCTGAAGATCATTCTTTGAGATAGAAAGCCATAATTTGTTTACCTATTTTATTACCTTACCTTTTCCCTTTAAGAGCTAAGAGATACTTTGGCTCTCCATCTGCAAAATGGGAAGATGGTGGTCCATCTCATATAAACGCTATGTATACTCACTGGATCTGGGGCAAAAACCCTTTCCTATTCTTCAGGAGACCTTGGGGGTCCATTCCCAGCACTTGCAAGATAGATAGATAGATAGATAGATAGATATACAGACAGACAGACGGATGTTTAAAAAGGAAGTAAACAAACAAAAACCCCACCTCACTGGGGACTGAGAACAATGACTGGCCCATAGAAGTAACTGCCTCTGTGTAGACCATCAATCAGGAGAGAACACTGTGCTGTGATTCAGACTCAAGAGGCCCAGTTGCACATACCAGGGCAGAATGAAAACTCAGGATAGGCTGCTAGCATTAGCATCCCAAAGGAGATCAGTGGATGGCTTAGGAAAAAAGTAGTCCCTTGAAGGATCCTGAAATCTAGGTAAGAGAATGTCAAGCAAGGAACATTTGGAAAAAAAGACCAATGGATCCAAACAGAAATCACTCACTCCTTCTAAATATATGTGGATGCAAAAGAACTCAGCGCTCTGAATGGAGATCTAATGATAGCTGACAAGCAGTGCTTCTTCAGAGTTTTGAGCAATAGATAGCATTGAGTGGCCAGGGGCAGTTATCATGTATACCACAGGAATCTGGGGTTTGTGAGCTGGTAAAAACATCCATGATTTGTTAAGCATAATCCTGGCTTTGACCCAAATGGCATTATGAAGGTATAACCTTGGAGAAGAGAAGGTAAGAAAGAGGTCATGAAACAGGAGCCATGTAATGGCAGCTATTCTCCACTCTGGCATTTATCTTACTTGGCTTAACAAATCATTCCAGTCACAACCCAGCCATATTATCTATTTTTAGTTTTCATAGTTAAGATATGCAGAAAAACTGATAGTCACCAAAATGCTATCTACACCAAATCAGAGGTACAAAAACTTCATGGCAGTCTCCAGGGTTTCAAGAAACAAAGGGAATCAGAGAAAAGAATGGAGTGAATCCAGGAGCTGTGTTTCTACAGCCCAGCACCCCTGTGTGCTAAGCACCCAGGACTGAGACTTTATAAATATTCTGCTTGCCATACAGCAGAGAAAGAACTGTTCATTACTGTATGCTCCTGGGGAAAAATAAGATGAGAGATGTGATGCAGACTTCTACAGGAAATGAAGCAGCTTAAGCAAAATCTTCTGTAATTTACATACCAAGTTGAGTATTCCTTATCTGATATCACATATTTTAGTTAGAACTAATTAAAATAATTTCATATTTTAGGCGGCTTTCAAATCAGGGATATCTGAAGGCTTTCTTTATCATACATCCTTATCTGAAAACCCAAATGCACTGGTATGCCCCAGAACCATACCATCCTGTCTCAGTGAGTTCCCGAGCAGCCTTCATTTCTGCCAGGATTCTCCTGCTACCTCAGGCTCCCACTAGTCATATTGACACTTTCATTGTTCCTCTGTTCACAGGTCAAGTTCTGAATCACTCAGCATAATGATGACATTAGAGAGACTTTGCTTGTTCCTTATCCACTCATATACCAAGAATTTCAAAATCATAACATAGCATATAGAGTATGGCACTAACACCAAACATAAGGAAACACTCTCAAGCATCCCCCTTCTGTAGAAAAAGAACAGACATCAACTGCCTCCATTCAATAAGCAATCAAGGGCTTTAGATTCCACAGGCCCAATCCCTACTGTGCTCTTCCTCTGAGCTGTGATGCACAGTCTAGTATCACTCATCACTGGTTTATATTAGACCACAGCCACTAGCCTGAATGCAGAGCGAACACTTTACAAAGTTACCTGTTTTGAAACACATTCACCCATTATTAAAAATTCAGATTTAATAGTCACAGACTGACCATAGCCAAATGGAGTTTAAGCAAAATCCATGATAGGTATCTTAAGTTTAATTCTACCCTTAGCACGTGGTTCTCAGAACATGACAGGAAAACTGGCTAACTTCCTGGCATCATCAAGTGAAGATATAATCCATCGTGGCTGCTTCTGTTTCTCCTGGTCAGATAGCTATGTGAAACAAGTAGCTTTCCGTGGCTGATGTAATAAGCCAGCCAGGAGTGCTGCTTAGCTTCTGCACTGCTCCCTTTCCAACTGCAAGGCTAGTGTAGGAACATTTTGAATGGTGAGGCTAGTAGAACAACCTACCTGGAGCACAAAAGAGTTCCTATTTCCTTGCTTCAAGCATAAAGTCTCATAAGTCCTGATATGTAAGGGAGCACTTATGCATCCAGCCTGCAAAAACATTGAAGCTCAGTGGATCTTTGCACCACAAATCACATTTTACACTCTAAGAGCCTTAGCCAAGAGCTTCTTAAGGAGACATATACAAAAGACCATTGGCTTAGAGTTTTTAGATTGACCGGAACTGGTATTAGCTGAATGAATGTCATACAGCAACTTGATGAAAGCTTTTTGTAAACTGCTAAGTAAAGATTGTTGGAAATGTGAACTATTGCTGGTAGCTTCCTCTTCACTGGTCCAGAGAAATGTTAAGAGACTCATGCAGCATGAGGCGAAGAGGACAATTCTTGTTCAGTGACAGTGGTCAGTCACAATGGCTGGCTGCTCCATTATTTTTTATAAACAAATTAACATTAGGATGGAAGTCTGATTTCCTCAAATATGTAAGAGGAGCCACAGGAGATCAATACCAACATGCCATTTATAACCATTTAGTGTTACAAACACCAATGGTAATTAGGCAGGTCCTTCCAAATAACAAACAATGGAGCCTGTCTTCATCAGTCCTAGAGAACACAACCTGAAGCAGTTGTAACCATGTCCTTCGGGCCAAAAGCTCCCCTCTTCCTTTGCAGGTACATGGTCTACCATTCCAGCTTCACCTCTTCCTCCTGACCATTATGCCTCCTAAAACTGCCATCCTCTGCCTCCCTGCAAAACCATGTGTTTTGCCAAATTCCAGGTCTCTGTTCCTGTTCTTCCCTAGCAGCCATGCTCAGCGTCATCCTGGTTGCTCACTTTTTTTGTGCAGCCTTTGCAGCAGCATCTGTCTTGAGCTGTGTTCCTCTCCTACTCCCTTTAGCATAGTATTGTGGAGCTGCACTTCAGAGTTCAGCTAACATTTCCCCTTCCCTGTTAAGGACTCTTCTGACAGAGAACTGAGCTACTCTTTTCTACCAATGGAGTTGAAGGCATGCTGCTAACTCTCACCATCACAAATACACCAAGAAGGTAGATTCTAAGGCACCCCCAGGCTAATTTACTCCCTCCTGGCATTTATGCCTGTAGGTAACTACCTCCTCCAACCATGTGTGAACATGTGGCTTGTTTCTAATCAACAGAACATGACATGTGTGTCACTATATTGATAGTGATTTCCATCTTGCCAGCACAGTCCTTCATGGGCTTAGTTACATGAAACAAGCAAGGCACCTAAGGCCATCCAAAGCAGCCTAACTACAGCCCTTAAGCAATATTCCAAAAAACCTACACCCTCTGACTCCAGGTTTTATGAGATATTAAGAGACCACTGGATCCAACCAACCCAGATGTTAAGAATGTCACCAAATAGCCCCTGAAACCTACAGCAGAGAGGTTTCCGTTGTGGTAGAGTTTCCAAAGTATTTAAGAAGTTCCTTGATGGAAGATGGAGATGGCTCAGTCAGTAAAGTGGTTGCAGGGCAAGTATGAAGATCTGAACGTGATCATCTGAAGTAGGGCTGGAATGATGGAGACTGGCAGATCGCTGAGGTCTCTGGCCACCCACCCTAGCATCATTAGTGAGTCTAGTGATCTGCCTCAAAAAGCAACCTGACATCTGGTGCACATCCACTCAAGTATATGTATAAGATGTATGTACACACAAAATTTAAAAAAAAAAAAAAAAAACCAACAAAGTGCCTTGACTTATGGCTTTCTTTTATTCTGCATCTATAAAACCTTTTTTTTTCCACTGAAAAAATGGTATTTGAGGCAACATGAATCTGTATCCCTGAGACAGTCACTCATGTTGGGCTTCAGAACAAACGCTTGTATTTTCTTTTTAAGAACTGTGTTTTATACCTACATTAGATCTGTCCTTTTAGACTGAGCTTTTCAAGGGACTATTTCATTGATCTCAGTCACCCACGCCTTATTTGTTGGCAATCAACCTAAAGTTTAAGGTTAGCTGAATCTTGATCTGTTATTACCAGACTGTTGTTTCAAGTATCTGTACTTTCAAAGAATGGGCTTCTAACTCTCTCACAGCCCATTCACAGCAGCCGTACTCAGTGGGGCTCACTTTGTCTAGATACTTTAAGCAGTGTGGTACATTTGGCCAACAGCCATTAAAAAATGTTTCCTCACCCCTGCCCTATGGCTTGGCTCTGGCTCTCCTACATGCCTTCCTTCGTTATAGGGAGATTTACCTCTAACCCAGCAAGGGCTCTCATCTTCTGGGCCTTAAAAGAAGACATCTGGAGCCACAGCTTACCTACTGCCATCATGAACATGAGCAAGAAATAAAGGTTTGTTCCTGCCAGCTGTGAGATACCTGTAACCAGGCAAAATCATAAGGCGTTCCAGATTATTCAGACAAGACAGGTATCCAAGTCTGGCCTGGAATATAAAATATTAGTATCATATTCGCAGCTTACATCATTATAAAATAGCTCTTTAAATTGGTGGGAGACATGTACCTCACCGTTTGTCAGACATGGACTTCGCTTTACCCATGAAAACATGTCTAACAGCCTAACTCCAGCAGCTAACATGGTAACTTGAACAGTCTCAGGGCTAAGGCATTCTAGGAAGGCTAAAGTTCGCTAGCCTCCTTTTAAAGATTTTGGACTCCACTAGAAGTGTACTTTCAATTATGTCAAAATATTAAAACGGAAACTGTGTTTTCACAAAATACTTCAGACATGGCCTAACCATGGGAAGAAATCAAACAAAGAGCATCAAGTAAGAGAAAGAAGCTGGGTCTACAAAGGCAGATGGACTGACTGGAATGTTACTGATGTGGAGAGACTAGAACATTACAGGTCACAGTCTAATTTCAAATTTACCTTGGGCCATCTTTAGCCCTGTAAACAGCTATTGCCCCTCCCCCACCTTCAACACCCTCCACCCTCATGCCAAGCCTAACAGATAAAGCCTGAACACCTACTTTCTTCAAATCACAGGGTTAACAGGTGCCATCAGCTAGCATCCTAGTCCTATAGCAGAACTGTTCCCATTTTGCATTTAATTTTTTTTCTGCAGAATAAACCTCATCTTTTCTTCCTTTTCAATGAAAGCTGCTTGTTGCCTCAACACTATCATAATTCCTTTCAATCCCTGGGCCCTTAGGAATTTTTGTCCTGCCTCTTCCGTGTACTGGCCCTTAGATATGTTCGATGAATATGTAAAGAACAGCATGAACTCTGACTCTTAATTTTGCAGAGCTACAGATTTGAGAGGCACATTTTTCATCATAGACCCTCAAGGAATCACTTTACATGTGAGTCAAGATCAGAATAATCTGGCAAAACATCAAAGACAATGTGCACAGGTTAAAAGGGTGACAGTAGCTACACTTTTATCTGTCAGAAGACACTCAACCCTGTTAATATTTCCAACCAACTTCCTAATTTTCTCTATGATCTACCATCCCTAAGTCCAGTGCTATAGACACTAAAGCAGACTCTTCAGATTAGCAACTGTCACTTGGACTTCAGTGGAATGTAAACTTGAACCCCAGTGAAAGAATCCAGTGATTCTGACAAAGCCTCAGATAGCAGCTATCCTTTCTGGCAACCCTCTCAAAACTGTGCACCTCACAATTCCTTCCACAGAAATGACACCAGCTTCCGGAAGGTCACGTTTCCTGAACCCTCATGAGCTGAGGGCTGACACAGAGGCAATCTACAAGGCTCACAGCTGCCTGTTTTCTCTAGTCTTACCTTGTAGCATTTCTTCCCCATTTGTAATGCATTGAATACAAACTGACCCCAGTAGGCTCAAGCATCTGAAAGCTGTCTCCTGCTTGCAGCACTGTTTTTGGAACTATTTAGACAAGTACACTGGGAAGCAGAGAGCAGGGCTAGAGGTCACTAGCACATGGTTGTGGATTACGTTCTCTTTGTCCTGCTTGCCAAACTGAAGTAATTAGCCACCTCAAGCTTCAGCTGCAGTAACTCCAAGAAGCTCCTAACATTAGGCTTTCTTTGACAACTATGTCTTTCCCACCATGTTGGTCTGTATCCTCTTAAACTTAGCTAAAATAAATCACTCCTCCCAGTAACAAATACACCCCACTGACAATTTCTCAATTGTCTCAGTGTTTCTGTCATCACATGCATTTATTCCCTTAGCATCCGGGTGAGAGGAATTTTTAAGAGCAACTTTCCCCTATCTGGGTTCCAGCTGGTATACAAACTGAGGTAGTTGCAGAAATGGCTATCAATAGGCACCCGTGCATGGCTTGGTCCGAACCAGTTCTCCAGCCAGTGATTCTCATGCATCTCTCCTGCTCTCTCCTCCTAAAGGACAGGACAGGGAACAGATTTCTTCCTTTGCTGTTCTATACCATTAGCAATGCTTAAAAGTCACAGATTCCCTTACACACACAGGCAAGACAGTACAATTACATTCTTTTAACTTCTATTTTAATGTGATCCCAACATTTTCCTATACGGCCTCTTTGTTTGGGTTTGTTTGTTCTTTATGTCAAGGTTTCTCTCTGTAACAGCTCTGGCTGTCCTGGAACCAACTTTGGAGACCAGGCTGTTTTTGAACTCACAGACATCTGTCTGCCTCTGCCTCTGCCTCCCAAATGCTGAGATTAAAGGAATATGCCACCACTACTGGCTACTACTTTTTTTTTTTTTTTTCAAACTTAAGAATCATATAAAGTATCAGTTAAAATTTCAGTAATTTAAAAAAATTAGAATTATACTTTTTGGTTTCCGATTCTGTTCCTCAACCTCTTGTTACTCCCCTGAAGCCTTTTTTTCTGTTTACAGTTGTTTTTCAGGTCCCTGTAGTTTCTTCTCACTGACTCAGACTCTATCTTGTCTTGTGGTTTGACATCTGTACATGGCTGCTTCCTCATATAAGCAGACAAAAGCTGGGGTATCACCAGGTTGGCAACAATGGCTGATGCCTAAATGCAGTATTTGCTGGAAAACACGAGGAATGCGTTCCCACCTACATCTAGAGATCAGAGACCAGGCACAAAGGTGAGAAGGAGTAAAGTGTCCCAGAACTTAAATGGGAGCCTCAGCAGACACTTGCCAGGCCTGGCAAGCTGCCAGCCTGTACAAAATGAGTGCTGCTGCCCTCTTAAGTGTTGGAGGTATGAGGGCTGCTGGCAGTACAGTCTTCTTCATGAAATGTGTTTTTACCTAGTAAGAAGCTTTACAATCAGCAAATCTGGTTTGTGTACTCACCTCAGAGTCTGGGTCAAGGTAAAAGACTATTTGTTTTTGTTTTACATCCAAAGTGGGAAACATGAGGCTGGTGAGGTATATATGCGCTTAATCCTAGCACCTGGGAATCATTAACAGGCAAAGTAAGCAGCTTGATCTACATAATAAGTTGCAGAAGAGTCAGGGCTAAACAGTGAGTGTATGCATACGGGCAATTTCACTAACTTGCCCCCAGGGACCTAACAATTCCTTCCATCACCACCTGACACCTTCCAGGTGTACCAGATGTGTGCAGCTGGATAAAAGAATTCCCCCCACCCCAACTCTCCCTTTCTGTTCTAGGTGTCCTCTCTCTCAGGATGTGCCCCCTCTCTTTCCCTGCCTCCCCCTTCTCTCTGCCCTCATGGCTCTGCTCCCATCTGTTTGCCTGTCTACATGCCCACTCACCTGCCTCTACTCCTTTCCAGGCCTTCACTCTTCTCCCCTTCCCCCAGTCAACCCCTTTTACACCAGCTTTGTTTCATGGTGTAATTATTCAGGGACATACCTTGGCATGTACCTACCACTGTACCCCCTTGTCATATTATATTTACAGTGAGATCCTGTCTCAAAAGATAGGGAGGGCAGGAACTGCTTGTTCTATTCTACATTCTTCAATAAAGCTACATGGGTTTTAATTCTCTACTCAAGAAAACAAATTTTCCTCAACTTTGCCTTAGTTACTTTTCGAATGCAGCAAAAGACACCATGACCAAAGCAATTTATAAAAGAAATCATTTAATTGAGGACTTGTTTACAGTTTCACAGAGGTGAGCCCAGGCTTCCATGGCAAGGAGAATGGCAGCAGGTAGACAGGCCTGGCACTGTGGCGGTAGCTGAGAGCATCCATCTGATCCACAAACCACAAGGGGAGGAGGGAGTTCCTTTTGAAACCTCCAAGCCCATTCCCAGTGAGACAACTCCCCAAACAAGGCCTCACCTCCTAACCACTCCCAAAGCAGCTTCATCAATTAGGGACCAAGAATTTAATTATGTGAGCTACGGAGGCCATTCACATTTAAGCCAGTCTACTCACTGGTCTCCATTGGCATATAATTACAATAAAATGAAAATGCATTCAGCCCAACTTCAAAAGTATTCCATAGTCCTTCACTTTCAACTTTGCTTAAAAGTCTAAACTCTCTTCTGAGATATAAATATAATCCCCTGTAAAATCAAAAAGCAAATTACAAACTTCCAACATACAATGTCTGGAATATACATTACCATTGCTATTCCAAAAGGTAGGAAGCAGGACATAGTGTGAAAATACTGAACCAAAGCAAGAACTTAAACTCAACAGGACAAACTTCAAATCCTGTTAACTCTATGTCATAGGTTATTTCTCAGCTGGTGAAATGAGCAAATTCAAACCAGATTAGATTATATTAAAGGCAGATTTATTGGGAAGCTGCTCTAGGGCATGGTGGGTGAGTTCACTTGCACCAAGGAGAGGCCAGGAAAGTCACCATGGGGAAAGGGAGAGGGAGAAAGAAAGAAAGGGAGTGCAGAGAAAGAAGAGAGAGATCAAAATGCCTGGACTATATAAGGAAGAGCCTCTGGCGGGAGGGCAGTGCCTGGGCTGGAAAGTTCAGGGTTGAGGACTGGGTTTGCTAGGTAGGGACTGAGGAATGCTGGGAGAACCTGGAAGCCAGGTCTGCTTTGATGTGTAAAATATTCACTCCAGTCCCTGTCCTGGTGTTGTCTAAGGTCAAAGGGCTTACTTTGGATCTCTCACTCCTAGCTTTGCTGACTATAACAATTTCACCTCTCGGGCTGGTTCTACTCCGTGTATACAGCTAAATTCAGCAGACATCCTCAGGCCCTGGCGTCTCAACACATCCCAGGCTTTGCTTTCACATCTCTGCACAATGGTCTCTCTGAGCCTCCCTGGCCACACACCTGGCCTTATTGGTCTTAATGATTCCACAACCCTTTACTTCTTTTTGACTCTAAATCCAGAACCATGTAGCATGTCAACTTCTTCTTCTTGCTTAGGCTGGAACCTGCCCCCCATCCCCATCCTGGGTACATAGGCTTTCACTTGCTAATGTTTTCCTTTGCTGAAAAAGCTTTCCTTTACTCTAGGATTTCTTAGGCATTTCTTCTTCACAAGTTGGAAGCTTAGCTGGATGGGGTCCTTCCCAGGGAGCATTACTCTATCTCATTTCCAATCAGGCCTTTCTTTAAATGTCTTATATCTGTGCACAAGAATTGGCCTCAATATTAAATTTCGTGGTATTCTTTTTTTTCCCCCTCAAATTCATTTTGTTTTTCTTTTTATTCCCCTGCTTATTCTTTTTCATTGTAGATCTACATAAGAGTGATCACAAATAACTATACAACAGAGTCAACAGTAGGCGATCTTGAAACCTCTGCTAATGAAATTAGTTCAAAATTCTTCAATTAGGCTTCAGGCAAATTCTTGGAACAAGGGCAAAAAGAAGCCATATTCTTTGCTAATATCACAAAAATGACCTTTAGTCCAGTTGCTAATATTGCTCCCCTCGGAAACCTAGAGTGGGGCTCCCACAGTCCCAATTGCCTTCAACAATACTGTCTTCCAAGCTCCTACTAGGATGGCCCATTAAACCCTGCTTACAGTACTCAACCACTTTCCTAATCCAGATTCCCACCATCTTCTATAATCCCCCAAGGAACAAAAGGGTCAGGACTGTCACATCAATACTACACTCCTGGTACCAATTTCTGTCTTAGTTACTCTTCTTTTAGTATTAAGAGACATCATGACCAAAGCTACTTATAAAATAAAGCATCTAATTGGGGG
Source organism: Rhynchomys soricoides (assembly GCA_019843965.1). Classification (NCBI taxonomy): domain Eukaryota; kingdom Metazoa; phylum Chordata; class Mammalia; order Rodentia; family Muridae; genus Rhynchomys; species Rhynchomys soricoides. Next base: position 4,065,031 of record JADRCH010000101.1, on the reverse strand, counting down.
CTTGCTTACAGTTTCAAAGTGTGAGTCCATGGCCATCATGAAGGAGAAAATGGAGCAGTCAGGCAGGCATGGCACTGGGGCAATAGCTGACAGCTTACATCTGAACCACCAACCAGGGTCAGGGTGGGGGATCTGGGAGGAAAGGAGGTCGATCCTGGGGGGGAGGGGAGCCTTTCGAAACCTAAAAGACGGATCTCAGTGACACACCTCCAACAAGGCCTCATCTCCTGATGCTTCCTAAAATATTTTCACTAACTACGGACCAAGCTTTCAAGTACATGAGCTATCTGGGTCATTCTCATGTAGCTCAGACCGGCCTCTAATTCATGGCCACCCTCTTGCCTAAGCCTCCCAAATACTGAGTCTGAAAACCCCTGCTGGGCGGGGATCACACTTTCCAGTGAAATATGCACAAAGCTGATTAACCGAGTGGTACTTCAAGGATGATTAGAGGTTGGGGTGTAGATGCAGACCCAATTACAATTTACCTTGGTCCCAAACAACAAACATTCTTCGACTTGCCCACCTCAGTATCTGACCCATGTCATCTTTGTTACAAACAACTGAAAACTTTCTGGAATCTAATAGCTTCATAAACCATTAGCCTCTACCAACCAAAAGCCTAAGAATGTAATCATAATATCTGAGGGCACAGCAAAGATGGCCAGTCTTTGCTTGACCTTATTGGAATATGGAAACAGGTAACTTGAATTTGAGCTAGCAATTGTATTAACCAGGGTTCTCTAGAGTCACAGAACTTATGGGCAGTCTCTATATAGTAAGGGAATTTGTTAATGACTTACAGTCTGTAGTCCAACTCCCCAGCAATGGTCAGCAGCAGCTGTGAATGGAAGTCCAAGGATTTAGCAGTTGCTCAGTCCCACAAGGCAGGCAGGCAAAGAAGAGAACAACTTCCTTCTTCCAATGTCCTAATGTAGGTCTCCAGCAGAAGGTGTGGCCCAGATTAAATGGCACCTGCATCTAGGATTTGCTTTGTCCCAGATAACCTTGAACTCAGAAATCTCCTTGCTTTAGTCTCCTGGGATTCACAGCCACTATGCCTCAAGATCTCCATGCCAAAATCCAGCTCAGAAACTTGTATCTCCTAGCCTCAAGATCAGGATCACAGGTGAGCCTTCCAATTCTGGACTGTAGTTCATTCCAGATGGGGTCAAGTTGACAACCAGGAATAGCCACTACAGCAGGCTATGGTCACGCATATTTGACTCCAAAATAAACTAGTTCTTTGAAATGTGGTTTTACACTGACACATGTACCAATACATCTGCTAACTTTGATTAAAAAACTATTCAGAGAGACGAAGTTACCTTTGCTTGAAATGACTAACCCGGTATAGAATATGGAGATATCACCTGTCAGTAAAAAGCTAATTAGCCAATGAGCTGAGGCATGATTAGAGAGTAAGACACCCAGTAGAGAGGATTCTGGGATAGAGACAGACCCAGGAAGGAGATTCCCCAATTCTGAGGAAGATGGATAAAACTGAGGAGAGGTAACCAATCACGTGGTGTGACTTAGAATAGAATAAATAGGATAACTGAGTTACAAGCTAGCGAAACAAGCCACAACTTTTGGCAATTATTCATAATAAGTCAATTCATTCTCAGGGTCATTATTTCGTGAACTTGGGCAAGGGTGGAAAAGCCCACCGCTATAAAACCTCCTCCCCAAGCAAAAAAACCATACTTTGGGATAAAGTAGATCTTGCTCCAGCAAACCAATCTCATTTTTATTTTCCTATGGTTATTCAAAAGTACATTCTGGCCTTGTCATTTTATCCAGACTGTTGAGGTCACAAAGCCCCTTCAAAACTGAGGCTTATGTCAGAATTGACTAACAGGTACAGTACCTGTTAGCAAGGATTAGAACTCCAAAAAGTCAGTCTGCCTCAAGACCAGATGTCATGTGAGAATCATAACCACAACTCTATGGCTCTAGCAGAACCACACACTGCTCTGGACTCTGTGGGAAACAACACATTCAAGTACCAGAACATGGTACAGGAGCTGATACCCAGTCTGAGCTCAGGAACACACAGTGTGAAAGGAGAGCATTCACTCCCCTGGTTGTTCTCTAACCTGCATGCCACTGCATGTGCACACTACACACTAACAAAACATAAGTGGAAACATTTTTACATTTTCAAAAGATTTAGTTTTTTAAAACCAATTACCCTTCTCCCCTTCTCTAGAGGCTTTTTTTAAAAAAAAAAAAGTGAGTTGCCTACCTTTTCAATCAAATTAGTACTTTTAAATTTTTAAGTATCAGGCTTTTCACAGAGACAGGAAAATTGCAAATGTTAACAAGGCAGTTGGGAAATGAATTTATTCCTGAGTTGCCTTTCAAGCTGCTCAAAGTGCAGGAATTAATGAGCTAAAAAGTAAGCAGAAAATCCAGAGAGTCTCTAGGAGAAAGAGCAGTAGCATCTAGCAAGCAGTAGGTACTGAACACCTCCCCAGAAGTCAGGAGCACTGTGCTATGAGGGTGCATTGCCCCAGCGAATGGAAGTAGATAGCATACAAGGTACATGGGCCCAGGAGCAAAAAACAGGGATCCAAGCAAAGAATCACGTAGAAAAACTAACTCACATCTACCACCCAGTCATAAACCTGCTTCCATACCAACTGCTTTCTTAAAGGTCAGCAGACATTATCCGTTAGCACCTCTGCCACCTTACTACTCAAGAGGTAGAAAAGTTCAGGAAATGTAAATGTGCTAAGACTACAGCTCAGAGTGGGCATGGGAACTAGGGAACAGACGTGAGTGAAAACAATTCCATGAGGCTTTCAGACCGTTCCATAAACTCTTGAGGAATACACTATGTATACGGACATGTGTACACAGCATGGGCAGATAGAGTAGGTGAACAAAGTTTGAAACAGATGAATCTCTGTTATCTCTATGTCTAACATAACCCATTTGAAATGGGGAATAGAAAGTGGGAGGAGAAAGGTGTGATGGCAAATATGCACTGGAAAGATGGAAGCTGCAGGCTTTGAAGACAGGAGGAAATCATGAGAGTCAGACTACAGAACCTGAAAAAGGTAAGAAAATACACACACACACACACACACACACACACTCAGATTTCCAAACTGCAGAAGTTTAAGATAACACATTTGTCTTGTGTTGGACTATTAAGAATGCAGTAATAAAATCAACTTGTAGCCATTTCCCAGGCCAATGCAATCATTTACAGCAAGCACCCTTACATAAGATATCAAAGCCATCAAACAGCTGAAATGGATATACACATCCTCCTATTTAGTGTCCTCAGTAAGAAAAGCCACAGCCTGAGCTCTACAGAACAGCTGGCTCCCAGAAGCATGAGGAACTCATAGATATTAGTCAGGCTGCATTCCAAAATTTCAGAGGACCACTAAAAAGCACATGAGCTGTGTAGCCTTGGACACCAACCAGGTCTTACTGGCTTGAAATGACTCAGGTCATTTCAACCTACACAGAACTGAGGACCAGGTATGGAAGAATCACATCTGATTTGGCTAATTTCTGGAAAGCTCGACTTGGGCATGGACTAGTCTATAGCTGCTTCAAACATATTCAAATGTGATTCATCTAGGGCTTTAATTATTACCTCGGGGATCCGAGCAGCCAGTATACTCAGAATATAAACTTGAGTTTTATTTTTTTAACCACAATACGTTTTAAGCAATGGGTAAATGTAGGTACAGGACTACTTTTAGGAGCATGTGAACATTCACCTGGCCTAAACACAGACAGTTTTTTATTTCTTTTTGGATTCATTCCAGTGAGAAATTATCACTAGATAGTACCCTGTAAAAAGCCAATTCCGTTTTCATTTTGCCCCAACCACATCGGTTCCAAACAGAACGGAGAACAACAAAGTGCTGCTGTATCTGTGCCTCCTGTGCATTCCTGTTCCCAACTACCATCCGTCTTCCTAATGCTTTCTTGTGAGGGTTCAGTATGTCAGAAAGAAGTCTATACCTCCATGTTCATTGAGGCATTATTCACAACAGCCAAGATAAACAACCTAGCAGTCCATAACACCATTTCCCTGCAGCAAAATCTCCCTGATTAAACAACAGGACAAGGACAAAAAAGAAGGGTGTTGAGAACTCCCCAAATCTGTTAAGCCTAGGAGGGTGGTAGATCACATGTATGATCCCACCTGCTCTGAATGCCAAGTCAGGAGGATCTTGAGCTCTCCAACTGGGCTAACACTGTGTTTCAGGCCAGGCTGAAGGGCCTCCTTTAGAATGAGTTAGACTAACAATAAAAATGCCTAAATCTAAATACACATTAACCCTCTAACTTGGGAGTTCTAATCTTAAGTGTTTTCCTAAACAACAAAGCAAAAATGTAGCACCCAAGTGCATACACACAATTAATCAATTTTAACTTCAAATCACTCCCTATTGACCTAATAGTACATTTCAAACGCACAGGAAGACAACAGCAAAACAAAAGCAGCAATCTATGACTCAGGAAAGTTAACCAAAACCATCTCCACATGCATTAAGTAATTCTGTAGCAGGTAGTCCTAAAGTGATAACATACATTTAAGTCTTTTTAGCTCTGTAGTTTTTAATGATCAGCATCGCTTTCACTTGGTAGCAAAAACACAAAATATCTCTTTGAATTTCACAAAACATAAAATCTATGAACCTAGCCAGGCAGAGGTGGCGCACGCCTTTAAGCCCAGCACTTGGGAGGCAGAGGCAGGCGGATTGCTGAGTTCGAGGCCAGCCTGGTCTACAGAGTGAGTTCCAGGACAGCCAGGGCTACACAGAGAAACCCTGTCTCAAACACACACACCCCCCCCCAAAAAAAAGGCAAGTGCTTTTTCAATTATGAAAAGCTAAAGTCCAGACAGGATGACTCATACCTAGAATCCTAGTAGCCAAATGAGGCAAGTTCGAAATACATAGTCATTTCCAGGTTAGCCCAGGTCACAGTCAAACTCTTTCAAAGTAAGAAAGGGGAAAAGGAAATCTTCCTGTGCAAACATTGTCTTCTAGCTGACAGTAACAGCCATTGCTCTCCTAGGCACTCAGCTGCAAAGGTTTTCCAACTATAATTACCTATTTGTATACTTCGCAAACTTCACCTGCTCAGTGTACCACTATCGGTGGTACACTTGACACAGTGCTGACTTTAGGAAGAAAGCCCAATGACAGAAATCTCTCCAGTGCAGTTGGGATTTTCCACCTTCCAAAGTCCTAATGTCCAAAGCTCAACAATGTAGCAGATACATCTGCTTAAACCTACTGACAATTGGACACCCCCTGAATAGCTTAGAAATCACCCACAAGGACATCTTATCTTAACAAGCACTGAAGCTAGGCAGTCACATTTCAAGTCCTCACCCAAGAACACTCTCCAAAGTGGATTTACACCAACTTTACTGTGACAAAAACACTCTGCTAGTATGTTTATGTCAACTTGTCAGCTTCTTACACTATGTAGATCTCCAATTTAGATTGCAGGGATTGGCAAGTACCTTTACCTGATGACCTGTATCATTGGCCCCAAAATCTAAGTTGCTTTCTGTGTTGTTACTGTTTGCTTAGGTAGGTGGGTAGGTGAGTAGGTGGGTAGGTGAGTAGGTAGGTGGGTGGGTGGATGGGTGGGTAGACAGACAGACAGACAGACAGACAGATAGATAGAACCAGAGATGACAAGACATATTCTTCTACATGAGCATGAGCCAAGGGTGTCTGGAGAGAGCAAAAGGTAACCAAGACAGATGGCCTCTCAGAAGTAACAATGTTCCACAGAACCACCCTGAGATCTGTCTGTGAATATTCTAGAACTCTTTCTGAATATAGCCATGTCACTGTCAGATAGCACAATCAGTAGGTGCTCACCTTCGCTTTCGTGGTACAGTGTTGCATAAATGGATGGTAGAGTTGTACATAAAGCTATGCACAACTTCCTGCCCAGGGAAATCATGTCTAGATCTCCTGTAACACTTCTAAAATAGTGTACACAGTCGACACACTGTATCATTCAGAGAATGTCAGCAAGGATAAAAGTTTTTCCAAGTATTTCTGATGGACAACTGATTTAATCCATGTGTGCTAAGCCTACAGATATGGAAAACCAACTGTAGCAGCTTTGCTGGAGTTGTCTTAACATCGCTGGTTATGAATCTGTGAGCAGCCTCTATGTACTGAAGATTTCAATGATCAGTGTACATTGGAAACTTGTTTCTTGTATATTTTTCATACATTTTAGATGTTGAAAAATGACCAAGTGTCTCATAGAACATAGTATAATTGTTCTTAGAACAGCAAGTTGAACATGGTATATCTTCAAAACACATCCCACAACATGAAAAGAAATGGAAAGATGAAGAAATGATCTATCTTCTCAATCACATCAATTTTTGGCTTCTAGAAGACAGAAGGCAAATTGTAATGCTATAAAATAACTAACTCTTTACCAATGGTTTTCAAATTCCACACATTAAAAAAGTCAGCAAACATCCTTGAAGAAATAAAGGCTGTAAATAAGATCACCATACTAACAGGAAACACAGCAAATGGAAGGGAAGAACACAGACAGAAGCCCTGCTTCCTTCCCAACAGAGACCTCGGAAGCTCAACAGTAAGCACACGCCCACCTTGGCACCTGAGCTGCTGAGGGAGAAGGACTGATAAGCTCAGACTACACAGTGAGTTCTAGTCTCATCTAAGTAACAGAGCAAAACTCTTGTCTCAAACAGGTCAATAAAATTAAAATCAAGAATCAGAGATAATGGTGACTAAAATAGCAGTAATGAGTTAAAATTCTTATAGTCATTTAGTCATGTAAAATCTTGAAATTCTGTAATTAAGAGACAAGATACTAAATGTGGAGTAAAATCTTTCCCTGAGAGGTAAAAAAAAAAAGAAAAACAGATTTCCCATCCTACCCAATAACCATAAACGCATTCTGAAATTAATGTTAAGTTTCTCAAGGGGTAACAAAGGCGTTAGTGATATGTTTCATAAAACCAACAATATGTTTTATAGAGCATGGTATGGTGCCCTGGGAGGGAGTACAGCAGCAGGCCCATGCGCAGGCATCCCTCTCTCCAGGTACTAGCTATAAGATGGGTGTAGTATAGAATAGAGTTTATTTGGGGGCATGGAAAGGGGAGTTGAAAAGGGAGTAGAGGCAGAGAAAGCAGAAGGGGAAAGGGAAGAGACTGGCCAGGAACACGTGGAGAGAGGCAGGAGGGGGGAGGGAAAGAAAGAGGGAGAAAGGTGTCAGAAAGAGAAAAAGGGTAGAGAGTCCAAGAAAGCAAAGGAAGGCCAAACAGTCCCTTTTATAGCAAGCCTGGTCTACCTGGCTGTTGCCAGGTAACTGCTGGGCAGAGCTTAGAAGGAATGCTAACAGCTCAGTGGTAAAGCACTTACCCATTTTGCACAAGACTCTGGGTTCCATCCCCAGGACAACAACCAAAGAAATTTTAAAGTTAAGGCCAGGGGGAGGTGGTCAGAGATTGTTATTTCAGCACTAAGGAAGACAAGGCCATACTATCAAAAAAAGGGGAGGTCAAGGATTAGCAGAGTTAATACTGTGGAAATGGCCATCCCAAAAACAAAAAGCATTTTACAGATTCAGTGAAATTCCCATCAAAATCCAATGCAGCTCTTCAAGGAAAATGAAAAGTAATCTAAACTTCATATACAAATTTAAAAAAAACCCAAACAGTAAAAACACTGCGGAAAGTATCAAAATTCCTCATTTTAAGGACAAAGATGCACTGATCAATGAAATAGAGGACTCAGATTTAAGTCTACATACTTACGGTGACCTGGTTTTTGACAACAGAAGGATCAAAAATACATTAGAGAAAATACTGCATCTTCAACAAATGTTGTTGGTCACACTGGGGGGCTAATGTAGAAAAACAAATCTGGAGCCTTATCTTTCAAACTGCAAAAAGCTCAAATGCAAGAGAACCTCAATGTTAAGACCCAATTCCCTAAATCCAACAGAAGAGAAAGTACAAACTACATTTCAACTTATAGACATAGGAACGGACTTTCTAAATAGTGCCCTAGTTGCACAGACATGAAGATCATAATTAGTAAATGGGATCATAGGAAACTAAAAAGCTTCTGTATAGTGGTTACCATCAGTCGAATGGAACGGTAGCCTACAGAGTGGGGACACTTGGACAATGGGTTAGTATTTAGAACTGGGGCACAGCTGGAGCATGGAGACACAATCCTTGAGTACCAGCATTTGGGAGTTTAGGTATAGTGCACTTCAAGCCAGCCAGAGATACATGAGACACTGGAACCAAACTGGGAGTGAACAAAAGGTGAAATACAAATGACTTAATGTTCACATCCTTAGCCATTAGGGAAATACAAATCAAAACTACATTAAGATTTCATCTTACTCTACTCAGAACGGCCAAGGTCAAAAAATAACTAGCAGCAGACACTGGTGGGGATTCACAGAAATATGAGCACTTATATTGTGCTCGTGAGAGTAGAAACTGATGTGGAGGTTCCTCCAAAAGCTAGAGATGCACATATCATATGGTTCAGCTATACCTTTCATTGGAAATAGCCAAAGGATTCTATATCCAACTATAGAGATACTTGTTCATCCATGTTCACTGTTGTTCTAATTCACAGTAGCCAGAAAGCATAAACAACCTAGCTGTCCACTGATTAACTGATAAATGGATAATAAAAATGTAGCACACGTACAGAATGGGTTATTATTTAGGGTGACCTTCCCCCAACCTTCAGCAGGCTGAATAGACCTTGGGCGTATGCCACAGTTGGACCTTAACAACCCAGGTGGGACTCAGGTAGAGTCACCCACCTTGCTGCACATGCAACCTCTTACAGGAACTTAAAAGAATGGAGTGCCCCCTGAGCTTGCTTTGCAACCTAATCCTGCTGAATCAAGCAACAAGATCCAGCTGAAACAAAGGACGGGGTCTGTGGGCTCTCCCTATACAATAGAAGTGCTGAATATTAAACTTTGAGCCTTGATCAGAAACGTTTGTCTTGGCTTCATCTTCTCTCACACCCCGTCCCTTTTTCATTTCCAACTCCCTTTCAGGTGGACCCAGTTCATCCTCAGCCGCTGGTCAGCAACACTTTAGCTGTTAAGAAAATTATGAAATGTGCAGGTAGATAGATGAAACTAGAAACAATCATTCTGAGGAGAGGTGACCCAGAATGGCAATCACTGAATTTTTTTCTCTCATGTGGATTTTAGCTTTGAATCTAAACTATGTAGGTTTCATTTGGAATACCTAGCTAGGGAACTAGTAAGAGGCGAGGGGGATGTGGAGCTCTTTCAAAGGAAGGGATGCAGACTGTGAAGATACCAAGGGAAAAAGAGAACAATGAAATTAGGGGATGAAATGGCAGGGTAAAGGACAGATTATAAAGAAGGATAACACTAAAGAGCTTTGGGAAAAGCAACATGGAAACCTACTACTGTAGAAGTATCCTAAAAATATAAACATATATAGAATGTAAATGGGGCCCTGAACAGCCTGCTATCCCAGGGGGACCTAGATTCTCCTGCTGCCTCTCCCCCCACCTTCATCAGACCTGAGACTCCAGAACCATACAGGTAAGCTTCCTTTTCCCCCCGCCCATCTTCCCTGCTGGCTGAGCCCTCTGAACCAAGCCAAGCTGGTTCAAGCCAAGTCCCCTTAGCAGCATGCTATAGGGGACTGGGAGAGATGGTGGTGCTCCATGCTCCCAACACCTCTTCACCTCCATCAGACTGCTGAATCATACAGGTAAGCTTCCCTTCCCCTACCCATCTTCTCTGCTGGTTGAGCCCCTTGGGCCAAGCCAAGCTGCCCTGAGTAGTTTACTAGCCAGGGAGACCTCCATTCTCCTGCCACCTCTCTGCCCACCTTCACTGGACATGTCCTGAACCATACATAAAGACTTACACTACAGGTCAGGAACCATACAGCCCAAGGATATCCATCAGAGGCCTGCCACCGGACCATTGAAGTACAATGAGAACATCCAGAGACCAAAGACATCCAGGCAACAGAAGCCAGGGGAATGTGTCACCTTCAGAACACAACTACCTTTCTACAGCTATACCTGGATATCCTAACACAACTGAAACACAAGAAAATTACCTAAAATCCAATTGTATAAAGATGACAGAGGCTATCCCTTACAGACATACAGGAAAATACAATTAAACAAGTGAAGGAAATAAATAAGTAAAATTCTTCAAAACCTGAGAGTGGAAATGGAAGCACTAAAGAAAACACAAACTGAAGGAATCCTGGAGATGGAAAGCCTAGGGAAGAGACCAGGAACAACAGATGTGAACATCACCAATGAAATACAGAAGATGGAAGAATCTCAGGCATAGAATATATAATAGAAGAAATTGATACATCAGTCAAATAAAATGTTAAATCTAAAAAATTCCTGAACCAAAACATCCAGGAAATCTGGGATTCCATGAAAAGACCTAATCTAAGAACAAAAGGAATAGAAGGTAAAGATTCCCAGCTCCAAGGCCCAGAAAATATTCTCAACAAAACCACAGAAGAAAACTTTCCCAACCTAACTAAGAGATGTCTATAAACATCCCAAAAGCTTATAGAATACCATTTAGACTGGACTAGAGAAGAAAATCCTCCTGCCACCTAATAATCAAAACACAAAATCTACAGAACAAAGAAAGAATATTAAAAGCAGCAAGGGAAAAAAGCCAGGTAACATACAAAAGCAGATGATCAGAATTACACCCAACTTCTCCACAGAGACTCTAAAAGCTAGAAGGGCCTGAACAGATATCTTGAAACCTCTCAAAAAACACAGGTGCCATCCTAGACTATTATATCCAGCAAAACTCTCAATCACCACAGATAGAGATCCAAATTCAAACAATATCCACAAATCCAGACCTACAGACAATACTAGAAGGAAAACTCTAACACAGAAAGGACAACTACATCTAAAAAAAAAAAATTCAAAATCAGGGATGAAATCAGTCAGCTAGAAACAAAGAAAACAATACAAAGAATCAACAAAACGAAGAGGTGGATCTTTGATAAAATCAACAAGATAGGCAAACCCTTCCCAAACTAACCAAGAGACAAGACAGTATCCAGATAAACAAAATCAGTAATGAGAGGGAGACATAACAACTGACATTGAAGAAATTCAAAGAATCATTAGGTCTTTCTTAAAAAGCCTGTACTTCACAAAATTGGACCTATCTTAATGAAATAGATGACACTTACAAAGTTAAATCAAGATCAGGTAAAATATTTTAAAAGCCCCATAAATCCTAATGAAGTAGAAGTCTCCCAACCAAAAAAAAAAGGCCAGGGCCAGATGGTTTTACCAGACTTTCAAAGAAGAGCTAAAATCAATGCTCCTTAAATGATTCTACAAAATAGAAACAAAAGGAACACTACCAAACTCATTCTATTCGGACACAGTCACCCTGATACATAAACCATACAAAGACTTAACAAACAGACAAGTTTAGACCAATTTGTCTTATGAAAATTCATATAAAAATACTCAATAAAATATTCAAAAACTTAATCCAGGAACATATTAAAGACATCATCCATCAAGATCAAGTAAGCTTCATCCCATCGATGCAGGGATGGTTCAATATGTGAAAATCTATCAGCATAATCCACCATATAAACAAACTGGAAAAAAATCTTACAATTATCTTAAATGCTGAGAAAAAACTTTGATAAAATTCGATACCCCTTCGTGTTAAAGTTATTAGAGAAATCAGGGATACAGGGTACAAACCTAAACATAATCAAAACAATATTCAGCAAGCCAATAGCCAACATCAAACTAAATGGAGAGACATTTGAAGTAATCCCACTAAAATCAGGGACTAGACAAGGCTGCCCTCTCTCTCCCTATCTATTCAATATAGTTCTTGAAGTCCTAGCTAGAGCAATTAGGCAACAAAAGGAGGTCAAAGGGATACAAATTGGAAAGGAAGAAGTCAAAATATCAATATTTGCAGATGATATGATAGTACACATAAGTGACCCCAAAACTTGTATGAGAATTCCTATAGCTGATAAACGACTTCAGCAAAGTGGGTGGATACAAATTTAACTCAAAGAAATCACTAGCCCTCCTTTATACAAATGGTAAACAGGCTGAAAAAGAAATTAGGGGAACAACACCCTCTACAATGGCCACAAATAATATAAAATATCTTGGTGGAACTCTAACCAATCAAGTGAAAGATCTGTATGACAAAAATTTCAAACTCTTGAAGAAAGAAATTGAAGAAGATATCAAATGAAAAGACCTCCCATGCTCAAGGATGGCCATCTCACCAAAAGTAATCTACATATTCAATGCAATTCGCATTAAAATTCCAACATACCAGCACTTGAGAGGCAGAGACAGGTGGATTTTTGAGTTCGAGGCCAGCCTGGTCTACAGAGTGAGTTCCAGGACAGCCAGGGCTACACAGAGAAACCCTGCCTCGAAAAACCAAAAAAAAAAAAAAAAAATTCCAACATAATTTTTTACAAACCTTGAAAGAATTTCATATGGAAAAACAAGAAACCCAGTATAGCCAAAACAATCATGAACAATAAAAGAACTTCCGGGAGAAATCACCATCCCTGACTTCAAGCTGTACTACAAAGCAACAGTGATAAAAACTGCATGGTATTGGTACAGAAACAGACATGTTAATCAATGGCATCAAATCAAAGTCCCAGAAATAAACCACACACCTATGGACACTTGATTTTTGATAACGAAGGCAAAACCATACAATGGAAAAATGAAAGCACTTTCAACAAATGGTGCTGGACTAACTGGATGTCTCTATGTAGAAGAATGAAAATAGATCAATACTTATCACCTTGCAAAAAACTCAAGTCTAAGTGGATCAAGGACCTCAACATAAAACCGGATACATTAAATCTCAAAAAAAAGTGAAAGTGGGAAATACCCTTGAACACACTGGTACAAGGGACAACTTCCTGAACAGAACACCAATGGCTCAGGCTCTAAGACCAACAATGGATAGATAAATGGGACCTCACGAAACTGCAAATCTTCTCTAAAGCAAAAGACACTGTCAAAAAAGACAAACTGGCAGCCTACAGATTGGGAAAGGATCTTCACTAACCATAAATCTAAAAGAGGGCTAATATCCAAAACTTATCAAGACTAGAACTTGAGAATATCATCCTGAGTGAGGTAACCCAATCCCAAAAGGACATGGATGGTATGTACTCACTTATAAGTGGATATTAGCCGTAAAACACAGGTACCATGTTAAACACCCCACAGACCCAAAGAAGCTAAACCAGAGGAAGGCCCAAATGAAGACGCTTGAAACTCACTTAGAAGGGGGAGTAAAAGAGTAGTAAGAGGCAGATGGAGAGGGAACTGAGAGGGAGGGGAGATGGAGAGGGAACTGAGAGGGAAG
>JADRCH010000101.1:4024782-4051575 GCA_019843965.1 Rhynchomys soricoides | reverse complement strand
GGAGATGGAGAGGGAACTGAGAGGGAAGGGAGACGGAGAGGGAACTGGGGGATTTGGATCAAGTGTGAGGAAGGACAGGATGGCCATGGGAAAGAATGGAAATCTGCCACTGATGAGGGTGAGGAGGTGGGGGAACCTCCAGGTCTAGACAGAGACCTGGGATAAGGGAGGCACCCAAGAATCAACAGGGGTGACCTTAGCTATGACTCACTACATTGGGGATTCGGAACCTGAAGAAGCTAGCTACCTCCTGTAGGCAGACAGGAACCCTAGTGGAATATAAAGACACCAACCCACGCACAAAACTTTCAACCCCAAATTTATCCTGTCTCCAAGTAATACAGGCACAGGGGAGGGAGCAGAGACTGGGAGAATGGCCAACCAATAACTGGCCCAATTTGAGACCTATCCCATGGGCAAGCACCAATCCCTAACACTGCTAATGATACTGTTATGCTTGCTAACAGGAGCATGTTGTCCTCTGAGAGGCTACACCTAACAGCTGACTCAGACAGATACAGACACCCACAACCAAACAGTGGATGGAGCTTGGGGACTCTTATGGAAAAACAGGAGGAAGGACTGCAACCACAAAGGGGATAGGAACTCCACAGAAGACCAACGAGTCAAATAACCTGGACCCTTGGGGCTCTCAGAGACCGAACCACCAACCAAAGAACATACACGGGCTGGACCTAGGCCTCTCTGCACATATGTAACAGATGTGCAGCTTAGTCTGCATGTGGGTCCTACACAGCTGGAATGAGGGCTATACCAAAAGCTGTTGTCTGTACATGGGATAGGTTTTTCTACTGGACTGCCTTGTCTGGCCCCAGGAGGAGAGGAATCACAAAGCCTTGTAGAGACCTGAAGTGCCAGGGTATGCAGATATTGGGGGAGGGGGACTCATCCCTGCTCAGAGGAGAATGGGGGCATAGGGGAAGGTGAAGGACTTTGGGAGGGAGTGGCCAGGAGGAGGGCAGTGAGCAGGATATAAAGTGAATAAGAAAAAATAAAATTGAAAAGGAGGAAGAGGAGGAGGAGGAGAGGAGGAGGAGGAGAGGAGGAGGAGGAAGAGGAGGAGAAAGAGAAGGAGGAGGAGGAAGAGAGAAGGACAGGAAGAGGAGGAGGGGAGGAGGAGGAGGAGGAGGAAGAGGAGGAGGAGAGGAGGGGAGGAGGAGGAGGAGAGGAGGGGAGGAGGAGGAGGGGAGGAGGAAGAGGGGAGGAAGAGGGGAGGAGGGGAGGAGGAGGAGGAGGGGAGGAGGAGGAGGAGAGGAGGAGGAGGAGGGGAGCTGTCCTATAACAAAGGCAGCGACACCCTAACCAGACACCCCATGTTTGTTAAGTACCCAGAATGGTACTAGACCTGATGGCCAATGGGGTCACAAGCATTACAGGCTATTGCTACCATTCTTAATTACCCTCCAAAATTTGACTGTAAGACCCTTGAGTATAGAACACCACATAAACCAAGCTGGCACTGACCTTGTAATCTCATCCCAACTAGCTAGCTTTCATAGTGCTACAAAAGTGGCAAACATCCTACTGAAGGAAAGAAGTCAATGATCATACTCAGCCCAACTCTCTGAGCTGTAACAATGACTGCCTGGGAAAATATGTCCTCTACTGCAAAAGTAGTACAAATGTTACAGGAGTTTCTAATTGGACTTAAGGCTCACTTTGCAAGATGAAACCCACACCTTGGCATAATTTTCAGAGCCAGTTAACATGTGGGTAGAAAGGTCATAGACCCTAGGGAAGAAGGTTCTATTATTCTGCTAAATGGACATAATGTTAAACCATCTGCTTAATAATTATCGTTATGCCAATAGATTAGTGCATCTCTCAAACCCCATCACAGTGATTAGCAGAGACCCAGAACTGGTCAATGTACAGAAAAGTGTGAGCCTGCTAAGTGCCCAGCCTAAATGGGACATCATACCACATGCCCTCCTTCAAAGACTCAGGCATCTTTGCAGAAGAAGGGGCAGAAAGATTGCAGTACAGGCCAGAGATAGGATATGACTGCAAGGAGAATGTTCCAGGCACAACAGGACAGTAGCACGTTAGAACAATATGAATTCCCAGTGTTTGTGACAGTTGGCAACATAAGACATGTTCAAGCTCGTGTCAGACAAAATTCCAGTATAGGAAGTGGAAGGTGGACATGAACGTCCATCACAGCTGAGAAACTATTAGCATTTGACACGTATGGGAAAAGAAAAATCAGTTTTCTTTTAAGAATGTAACCCCTGGCAGGTCTATGTTTCAGGGTAGCCCTCATTCCAAAGAGTATTTGGTTACACAAACTGGACTAAATGGGTTGAGACAGGAGCAGATGGAGAATGTGATGTTGACTGGACAGGAAGGAGATGGAAGAAAAGTGAACATTAGCAAAATGTATTTTAGTAAATTCTCAAGGAATTAACAAAAGCACCCATCTAGAGTAAAACACTTGCCTAAGACATGTCTTCAACATTCAGCTGCAAGTGTATAAACTCCCATGTACAGTAAGTATATCCTATTCATTCTTCAGCCAGGTTTGTATCAGAAGAGTCTAAAACAGAAGTGACTTGCAATCCATCACTCATTAAAGACTGCTGCAAGGCTTCTGGAACAAACTGGCATGGATATAACGTAACCAACAATTATCTTCAGTGTAACCCAGCTATATTTCCCTGGGTACCAGGAGCCATCTGGGTAACCATCCAGAGCAGAGGACTATGATCACAAAGCAATGACTAACAGACAAAACAATCACAAACCCCAGGTAACAGTCAGCAAAAAAAACTAGACTGAGATTCTTTTGTAATAGCAATACAACCATGGACTATCAACCACTTAGCCCAGAGGCATTACCATGGCTACAATCCTTTTAGAAGTCTCTTTACACAATTCACTTTCACACCAAAACCATAGCTGAATTTTTTTGTATAGAAAAGTCCACTACAAAGTCAAAACTAATATACAGAATGTAAACATTCTGATGAAGGTAAAGAAAAAGTATTCAAAGTTTCCATGTCTCCATGTTGTTCCTTACCAGGAGCAACATTTTAAATGTTGCTCCTGGTAAGGAAACAGTCGCTCATTTGCAGCTAGCCAAGCCAGGAATTGATAGAAATCTCAAAGCTACCAAGAGACAGGCAGAATCTTGTGAGTTGCCATTTGAGAGTTGTCAGACCAACACTTCTCAACTGTTATCATGGCAGGACACCTTTCTCCGAAGGAAGGGAGTTACATCAATAAATACAAGTGGTTTATGGAGCTGAGAAACAGTGGATAATTTATTTTCTGAGCTTTCTGAAGCTGTGGATCTAGCCAGACTCATTCCTAAAAGACATATTAGGGAATGCCTAACGACCTAATCAAAACTGGTAGAACTGATATTTACACCCAATGCCCCGCTCCACGGACAGCAAACACTTAATATACAGCATATTTATATGCATTTCAAACCCCATTCTCTGAAGAAAATAAAATATAACCCTAGCTTCAGCTTCTATCTATCTCAACATGGCTCTGATGGGAGAGTCAACAGCCTGCCTAGGTGAACTCCACCCTGTTACAGGTACTTGGGAAAGTTTTTCAATCCTGATTGACTATAGTGTTATTTCTATGTTCAACTCCAAGCCCAGCTAGCTCCCCACTCAGGAGTCAAACAGCTGTATTTAACTCACCCTATCCAGTTCTATCTGTGGTACAAAAAGACATGGGAATTATGAAAACAGTGGAAGTCAAAGAAGTGCCTCACATGATAATCTGATTTAAACCTCTTGCCTCTAGAACAGCAAGAATTCTAACACAATTTAATTTGCCTAGAAGGCTGCAGACCTGGGGTTGATACTCTTTTGCACAGAGATATTTTAACATTAAAATAACAATGACCCATACTTATGCATATGACCTTGAGTAGGGCCTCTTCCTCAGAAAATTTGAAACAGGACTATTGACCTTTGTTTCTAGTGAAGATAGTTCCTACATCCCTATTATCTACAGCTTTACCTAGCCAGTCAAGTACCCTCATCAAACACCTAAGGAATCACTTAAATTCCACAGACATTCTTTGAACTTAAAACCCACCAAAGTCCTAAATAAAACTATTGTAAAGAAAGTGAACTTTGACTGTTTTTTGAAAAGCCCACCCCATGGTCTGGGGTATACCTTAACTTTCTGTGTGCCTCTTTCTCTTAACCCTCATGCTTAAATATTACAAAATATCTTTAGTAAGACTTCCATCTTGCTTTCTGGCTAGTCCTAAAATTCTTTCAGAAATTCCAGCTTAGCCTGAGTTGAAAGCCCTAAAGGATTTGGGGAACTCCTGAGCCTGCTACAAGGCAAAAGAATGGTACTATGACTCTCTCCCCAACACCCTTGACATATATCTAGATAGATTCTGGTCCCGGGTGGGTTTCTAGCCCCTCTCCCTACGGATAGCTCAAGCACAGATGTTTATAGCTCTTTGAACATATTTTACATTTAACACAAGAAACTACATATTGATGCCAGGTTCCCAATGGCGTGCTCATCAAGCACGTCCAGTTTATTAAGCATATTGGCCTCATTTTGATCCTTAGTGTCTTTATTGGCTTTAAGCAAAACATTTTCAGAAGTATCAGAGCATAATGTGAACTATAAAGTAACTATTGTTCACTTTGTACACTTTACAGCTTAAAAAGATCACTTTCTGGTCTACAGAGTGAGTTCCAGGACAGCCAGAACTACACAGAGAAACCCTGTCTCAAAAAAAACAAACAAACAAACAAAAAGATCACTTTCAAAGAGAAGTCATATAATTGATCTTCACTAAGAAAAGGGTTTTTTCTTTCTATCCCATAGTTTAACAATTTCAAAACAAACTCGATGTTTCACTATATTCTGAAATATGTCTATGTAGGTTTTCTATTTCCTTTCATTTTTAATAAAAACCTTTTTATTGTAAACAAACAAACCAGGGAGCCGGATTAATGTACCCACTCAAGCAAGCACCTACTTAGACCCAAAGTTTATGCTTCAATGAAATTCTATATAATTCAAATAGTCATTCTGAGGCTGAGGGACTTTGCTTTACATCTTATATTTACAGTATCGTTGCATTTTTATACACTTATTGACTTGGTGTGTGTCTCTGTGTGTGTGCTAACAGCAGTGTTTCTAATCTCTCATTTAAAACAAAACCTCCAGCAAATATAGGAAAGGAAAAATATTTCTGCAAACAGAATTCAAGAACATATCCAAAAGATCATTCATGATTTAAAACAAAATGGTTTGTGTAATATATCACATAAGTTGGTGCATGGACGGAAATCATATGATTACCTCAATAGATTCAGCAAAATGCAATCCTTCATAATTAAAGTTCTGGAGAAAGTAGGAATAGGAAGAACTTATCAACATAATAAAGCCATACCCAACATTATACTAGTTGAGGGGAGGGGGATTGAAAACATTTCCAATAAAATAAGGAAGAAGCCAAAGGTGTCCATCTCTACTCCTTACCCAATATTGTTCCTTTAGCTTTAAATAGGACGGTACGATGAAAGAATGATGAAAGACAGACATGGGAAAGAAATAAACCAGAGCAACCTGATTGGCAGATAACATAATCTATGCATAAGAGACCAAAAGACCACCAGAAAAATATTAAAGCTAATTAAAAAACATTTTCAACAAAGAGACAGGATACAAAAATCAATATACAAAAATTAGTAGCTTTCATAGATACCAATAAAGAACATGTTGAGGAAGAAATCAGAAAAATAATTCCACTCGCAATTAATTAAAAAACAAACAAAAACCTTGTAATAAAGCTAGCCAAAGTAAACGTCTACAGTGAAAACTTTAAAACACTAAAAAAATTAATGGATTGGATAAAATTCCCATCAAAATTCCAACACCAAGATTCTTCTTCACAAATAGGAAAGGGGAAAAAAAATGCTTAAACTTCACAGAGAAACAAAAAGACCAGATAGCAAAGCAATCCTGAGCAAAACAGCAATGCCGGAGGTTATCATTTGCACCGGTTAGATATCAGAGGCTGCAGGTATTTGAGTCACTCCAAGAAATGGCCAAGAGTTTGTACACAGCTGACACACATCCTCTGTGCACAGAGATGCTCTCTGGATTACTTACAACACTGAATATAACTGTTATTTAGTTATTAGCATGTGTGCCAAACAGACACAAAACAAGTTTACATGTATTCAGTACAGACACAATGTTTAAAAGTATTTGTGGTCTACAGTTAAATAAATCCATATATGGAACACAAGGATACCAGAGAATGCCGGAGGTCATCATTGCACCTGACTTCAAGGTGTACTACAAAACACTGTAATAAAAACATCACTGGCACTTGCCTTTAATCCCAGCACTCAGGAGGCAGAGGCAGGAGGATCTCTCTGAATTTGAGGCCAATCTGATTTACTTAGTGACTTCCAAGACAGCCAGAGCTACAAAGACCCTGACTCAAAATGAAGATGATGAAAGCATTATAAAGCTAGTACAAGAACACGAGACATAAATCAAAAGAAAAGCAGAGGCGACCAGCTATAAACCAATACAACCATGGAATTTTTTTAACAAAATCAGAAAAATACACATTTGGGCAAACAGGCTCTTCAACAAATATTGCTAGCAAAGCTGGCTATGTACATGCAGAAGAATAAAACTAGACCCATATCTCACAACATACAAAAAACAACTCTAAACAGATCAAAGATCTTATTTCAAGACCTGAAACTGTAAAATTAATAAGGACAAAGTAGAAAAAAATGCTTAAGATCCCAGCATAGACAAATACTTCTAAACAGGACTCCAGTCTCTCAAGAAATAGAACCAACAACTGATAAATGGGTTTTCATGAAGATTAAAAAATATCTAAGAACACTCAAGAAAATAACTACATGAAGAGACAACTTACAAAATGGGAGAAATCTCTGCCAGCTATATATATATAATATTATATATGTTATATATATATGATATATATTATATATAAATATTAATACATATAAAATATATATTAATTACACAGAGTTTAATATCCAGAATGCACCAGAACTCAGAAACCTCATCACCTGTGATCAAAAACTAAACCACCTAGTCAAAAATTTGCCTAATGAATTAGACAATTCCCAAAAGATGACAAAGATGAGGTACAAACTGGCAATAAGTATATGAACCCAAACATGTGAATACACACCTTTAGTCCCAGCGTTTGGAGCAGAAGCAGGCAGATCTCAGTGAGTTTGAGGCCAGCCTAGTGTACATATTGAGTTCCACATGCAGAGATACCATCTTCAAACAAAAAGCAGACAAAATAACAATGATGATAAAAAAATTAAAAATATAAAATAATATATTTAATCTCACTAGCTATTAAGGAAACACAAATTACAGTGATATTTTTCTTTTCTTCTCACCTCAATAAGAATGGCAATTACTAAGGAAACAAATAACAACAAATGCTGGTGAAAAAGCAGATAAAAGGAACCCCTTTATACACTACTGGTGAGAATGTAAACTAGTCCAGACTGTGATAGTCAGTATGGAGATCCCTGAAAAACAGATCTACTTATGACTCAGGATATCGCTAACAGGTATTTGTTCAAAAGTTTAAAAAACAAAACAAGCAAACAAAAAAACACAAAAATACTGGCACATCAATGCTTATTACACCACTGCACTAACTGAGGAATGGAAAAAGAAAATGTGATTTATATACAATGAAATTCATTTCTGCCATAAAGATGCAATTATGTCTTTGAAGTAAAATGAATGCAACTGGAGATAATTATATTAAATTAAGTAAGTCTCCGAACGGCAAATAATTCATGCTTTCTCTCACTATGGCTGAGACACATAAAATGCTGTTAGGTGGAGTTGTATGAAAACAGAAGCAAAGCTGTTTTGGGAACAAAGGAGATGATTAACAAAAAGGGGAAGGCAGGAAAAAGGGGGGGGGGGGGGGGAATGGAGAGAATAAGCTCAACGCACATCTGCATGAAAATGGCCTAATGTAAACCTGTATAACAAAACTAATTATTAAAGTATTCTGTAACACTTTTTGCTTAACACTGTCAGCAATCTTCTACAATGAACTCGTTTATTTCTTCTCTCCTCCCTTTAAAATACAGTTTTATTATGGTGTTTAGGAGTTCTTACATCAATATTGTTGTACATGTTTTTAAGTGTGTAAACGTGCAGCTGCAATTTAAAATCACCTGAAGAGAAGACCAAGCTAACGGACACATAAAATAACACTAGAGGGGCTGGAGAGATGGCTCAGTGATTAAGAGTGCTTCTTGTGCTTCCACAGAACTGAGATAGGTTCCCAGCACAACCACCTGTAACTCCAGATCATGAGGATACACCACTTTCCTCTTACCTCAACTGCCACGCACAGGTAACACATTCTCAAGCTCGTGTGTGTGTGTGTGTGTGTGTGTGTGTGTGTGTGCGCGCGCGCGCGCGCGCGCGCGCGGAAATCTTAAATAACACTAGAAAAACCATGTAGTGCCAGAATTTACTATAAACTGTGAGTAACCTTATGCTACTCATTTAATAAAACTGCTGTCCTTAAAATGCTGACACTGTTTAGACAAGAAACAATGAGAAAACTCTTTAGCATTCAAATGTAGCCTTTCACATGTCAAGGAATACTCCACCCCAAAGGCAACAAGAATGAATCAATAGCAATTATCAATTTATTCACATAAGAAAAATTACAAGTGAATTTAACTAGATTATTTGTGTGAGGATTTTCGTAAAAACAACAAAAACAAAAAACAAGGCCTAAAGATATATTCCCAATTTCTAATCTTTTAAGCTGGAAATCATATAAACTGTATTTTATGCCCAATATACAATATGAGTTTGATTACAAAACAATACTGAGAAAGAGTTGCAAAACCAGTCATGATAAAACATTACTAGGTGCAATAATGCCTCCTTTAACTTTTCTTCAAATACACAAATCACCCAGATAAATATGAAATTCATAGGACTGTAATTCTAGCCCATGCTAAAACTAGATCACTTAACTTACAGCCGCCTGGTATTTTCTTTTTTAAATATTCTGAGGTGAACCTTTTACTTCAACTCTGCAACAATACCCATAAAGTATTTATGTGTGTGCAGGACTGTATATACTCTCATAGTACATATGTGTACATTTGTACATATACAGTTACAAGCATACTCCCTTGGGCCTCCTTTAGTTTTCAATGGGGAAAGGGGAAGAATTGTCTGAGGGACACAGGCCAACTCCAGTCAAGTAAAGAACACTGTCACCATTCCCTTCCTTTTGGAAAGACCAAATACCACCGCCATCCTAACATAACTCTGGCAATATCCCAAAAGCGCACTGCCTGGGGCCTCCCATGTCATCTCCCGGATGCACACGCATGTAGGCGCACCCCAGCACACGCATGCCACATGCCCTCCCTGGACCTACTGGACATCCCCGGCCGTTGCTAGCAAAATTTCCACCATCCCCGGCCAGCCCAGCTCAGGGCAGCGGAGCAGCAAGGCTCCAAGTCCTGCAGGGAGGGGAGGGATAGGCCGAGGCCGGCACCGCTCACCGTCGATGTTTTCCCGGTCGCTGATGTGCTGCAGATTGCAGCCAGTGTCCTCGCGGCTGAGGTCCGTGTCCGGGCGGTAGGACTCCAGCCGCGAGTGCGCATTCCTCCGGAGCTTGGGGCTGGACGACACGCAGCACGAAGTTGTATTCCCCATCGCTGACGACCCGGCTAGTAGCCCCGGGGCGCGGGCGCAGGCTGGGGCGCAAAGGCAGGCCACCCGCGCCCCGTGGAGGGCGGAAACCGCGCCGGGCCCGGGTCAGCAGCGACGACGGCGGCGGGGCCGCGCCATGGACCGCGGCGACTTGCGGGCGGCTACGGCGACCGACAGACAGCAAGCCCGGCTGCTACGACCTCAGTCCCTGGTTTGCGGCGGAGGAGCCTGAGTCCGCGACTGCGGCCCCACGCAGAGCTCACCCCGCCGCGGCCATGGCGGGCGGCGCCGCGCAGGCCGCCTCCCACCGCGTTCTTGTTCAGCGCTCGGCTCCCAGAGGCGACTTCCGCAAGCGGTTCCGGTTCACGCCGGGGACAGGCGAGTGCGTGCGGATACGCCGACCAGACCGCAGGAGCCGGAGCGTCCGCGACGCTACACCGTGAATCGTGGCGTGCTGGCAGAGGTTGGCGAGCCCCGCCCCACGCCTGCCCGCGTCGGCTCCGCCCTCTCCCCGTGGCCCCGCCCCACGCCGGCTTGCTTCGTCTCCACTTCTCTCCTAGGCCGCGCTCTCTGCACGTAGCCCCGCTCCTTCCCCCTGCTCAGGAAGCAGATTCTTCAGGCATGAAAGTGCGCAGTAGCCGGAACCTTGTCTGAAAGTCTTCGCTGTCTAGACGCCAATGCGGCTCTCCGCTCTTCCGCTCTCAAGTCGCAGTGGCAGGAAGTAGATAGTGGCCCCAGGAGCCACGAGGGGGCGCGCACTGGAGGGGGATTGTTGCACCCTCTTGGGTGAGGCAGGTCGGTGTGTTGTTTATGTTACAAGGAGCTCCAAGTTGAATTGGGAGCTCTGCTCCTGTCAGTCTCTGCAGAGGACTTGGGAGTCAGCATGGGGACCGGGGCTGAAGTCATGGCTGTAGTGTTCTGATTTTGGACTATACTTGTTTTATGTTTCACCTGCCATGGATTTTGTGCGTGGATTGCCTCGTGAACCAAGATAAATGTTGAAAAGAATGTAAGGCGAGGAAAGCCACCTCAATCCTTTCCAAATAGTGGAGGGTACTGAGGCTCTTCTACCATGCTCAACCAGGCATAAACAGGTGTAAATCGCCTGTAATCCAGTAGGGCAGTCAGTGAAGACAGGAAGATCAGGAGTTCAAGATCTTAGGGAAAGAGTAAGTGGAGGGAGGGATGTGCATGGTCATCTCTGTACTTAACCGGAGAAATGAGGAAAATGATTACTTAACATTAGCAATCTGTACCCGCCTTGGGAAAGGCTTTATATTGTTCGCACCTACTCTTCTTTTTAAAGCCTGTGCAGTCAATCCATACACTGCATAGGGATATTCATACATTGTTGCTCAACGAGGGGTGGGGAGGCTCCGTGCTCTGAACTGTAATAATGTCATATGTTAAGATAAGTGGCAGAATACCTTGGAAAATGATGCCGAAGAGTGGTGGTGCTGACCAGATGAGAGAGGAAACATTAAAGGGAAGATCTAGAGAATTGCAGCCCTGGGAGGTAGGTAGACAGCACCAAAACAAAATGTTCTATATCAAGGCTATGTCGACCTTCCCAGTGTAAAATGGAAATGGAATGTACCATCTTCTCTCCCAAAGGATAAAATGAGACAAAGGGAGTTCCATCTTTAAAGAAATTTGTAAGATGCCATCTGGCAAAATCCCTCCTACAGTCAGCCTTTTTGAAAGATCAAAGTGTGTGCTCCAGGTTGCATTCCATTCTCAAAAGGTGTGCTTTGGCCAGACAGTGATGGTGCATGCCTTTCTTTAAGCCCAGCACTCGGGAGGCAGAGGCAGGCGGATTTCTGAGTTCGAGGCCAGCCTGGTCTACAGAGTGAGTTCCAGGACAGCCAGGACTGTACAGAGAAACCCTGTCTAAAAAAAAACCAAAAAAAAAAAAAAAAAAAAAAGTGTGCTTTGCCTATCAACTGCACGCACTGCTTTAGGTTAGCCAATCTCATAAAAATGTGAGACCAGGCTCTGACTTCTCAGAGCAAGACACAAGACCCCTTCATAAGGACCCAGTAACATGACCATGTGACTTGCCATAACATACCATTTTGCAGAAGCGAAACTTTTGTCTTATACCATTTTCTTATGACTCCCAGGCCTATTCCTAACAACAGGAATGTTTGGAGCATATGTGCAACTCCTTGAGGGCAAACATTGAGACTCTCTGGACTAATGTTTCAGGAGGGTCAAAACTACATTTTCTGTTCTTACAGCTCTTTGAAATAGAGTTGGGTAAGAATATGACATATCCACTCAGACATAATAAATAACAACTTAATCAGAGTTCATTGTTATGTTGGTGTTATGTTTGGAGGTCATGAGAGACCTCCACGCAAAGACTCCACGCAGTGGAGTCTGCGTGTGAGTCACTGGAAGATGTTGGGAGTGGAGAGGAAGGCCGGATTTTGAGAAATTGGACCCACCCATGCTTGCTTGCCAAATGGTAGAACAGCCACTGGTCAGAGGGGCTGTTTTTGTCCCCTCTACTTTTCCTACTCCCTCTTTGATGCTCTCACCACATTCTCCTTAGAAATTGTATCTTTTTAGGTATACTGGGGAGTATGGTCACCAGGCTTGAAATAGAAATTTAGGCATTAAACCGCAGTAGTGATTTACATAGTTGTCACATACATGTACACAAACTTACTCAATATTCCAAGTAGAGGTGCCACTGGACTGACAAACAGTGGCACTTTATGAAGAATTAATTGTAGGACACTAAGCAACTCTTGACAGAGTTGGGACGTCCAAATGATGAGCCACTACCTAGATGCCATGCACTGGTTTGTAGTAAATGTTATTAAAAATCCTGGTGCTGGGTTTCTACCTGCCTTTGACTATTTATGTTCTTGGATGAAAGACACAGTCTTTATATTTTTTAAATATGCCTTAGGTGGCACAATAGCTGGGCAATTGTCTACTATCCATGTTGTTAGAATTCACCTTCCTATTGTTAACCCAAGTTATTACTGTTTTGTCTGGGCTGCTCTTAGCTTCAGTTGGCCAGCCCGCAGGACCACGTTTTTTTATAGTTCAGCTAACTCATGGTGGCTCTCCTTTCTCCTCTTCTGCACGTTCTTCTTCATGACTGCTCCTTCTTTCTCTCCTCCTGCTTTCAAACCCAGGAAACTTAAACCCCACCTATTTGTCTTCTGTCCAGCTATTGGCTGTCATCATCTTCATTCATAAATCAGAATTAACTTGGGGGCAGAGTCTCAGGGTCTACAAGCACACTCCAGATCTTGCCCCACCCCCACCCCCAGCAACTTAACATTACAATAGCCAGTAATTGTATTACTCAAAACTGGTTTGGTTTGCTTTTTGTTTTCACATTTAAGCCTATTTTATTAGCCCTGGTTTACAAATTAATTAAAAGCAAAGCAAGTGTACTGGCTGGTTTTGTGTCAACTTGACACAAGCTGAAGTTATCTATCACTGAGAAAGGAGTTTCATGTGAGAAAATGCCTCCATGAGATCTAGCTGTAAGGCATTTTCTCAATTAGTGATCAAGGGGGAAGAGCCCATTGTAGGTGGTGCCATCCCTGGGCTGGTAGTCTTGGGTTCTATAAGAAAGTAAGCTGAGCAAGCCAGGGGAAGCAAGCCAATAACGAACATCCCTCCATGGCCTCTGCATCAACTCCTGCTTCCTGACCTGCTTGAGTTCCTGCCCTGACTTCCTTTGGTGATGAACAGCAATGTGGAAGTGTAAGCTGAATAAACCCTTTCCAGATCTTACCCGACTAGCAGCCCTCAAAGAGATATCACTCCAGAGGCATGTCACACAAGGGGCAGATGAAGAGCAGCTTACAAGGTGGTCTAATAGAGCTCTACCATCCAGACTTTGATCACTTCCTTAGCACCACCCCCTCCCCAACCCTCCACACCCCCCCACCCCCACAATTGGGATTCTCAAGAGCCATCAGCACCTAGAGGGTCACCTTATTTGGAACACTACCCGGAGACATGCTGTTCAAGACATTTAAACAAAATAATTACTAATATGACAATTACTCCCATTATAGCATAAGTGGCTATCTACAAGAGGTTAAATAGCCTCTTAATATTGTTCCACACTTATCCCAAGAATTCGGCATCTAGGGAGAACACAAATACCCTGGTCACATTAAGGTTGTCTTTGTTTTCCCTTAGCAACACAGAATAGTTACGGAATTTGTCTAACCAGGTACCTTCAATATATTGAGCCAACTGTTGTCAGTCTTTAGTGGTGTTATATACCTAAGGGGTTAGGCATATTGAGTGAAACCTGGGTGTACTGGCTGGTTTTGTGTGTCAACTTGACACAAGCTGAAGTTATCACAGAGAAAGGAGTTTCAGGTGAGGAAGGGCCTCCATGAGATCCAGCTGTAAGGCATTTTCTCAATTAGTGATGGGGGGGGGGTGCGTTGTGGTTGGTGCCATCCCTGGGCTGGTAGTCTTGGGTTCTATAAGAAACTCTAGCAAGAAACTTGCTCTAGCTGAGCAAGTCAGCAAGCAAGACAGTAAGAAACATCCCTCCATGGCCTCTGCATCAGGTCTTGCTTCCTGACCTGCTTGACTTCCTTTGGTGATGAACAGCAGTGTGGAAGTGTAAGCAGAATAAACCCTTTCCTCCCCAACTTGCTTCTTGATCATGATGTTTGTGCAGGAATAGAAACCCTGACTAAGACACTGGGGTTGCATGCCAATAGAGACATGTCCCTAACAAGGGCCAACTCTTCTGCCAGTAAGTCAGTCTGTTGTAAACTGTAGATGGCTTGGTTGATATAGTACCTCCTGTACCTGTAGCAGTTCAGCTGACTTAGAGACTACAGCATTGACCACAGTAGTCTCCACTTGGCCACAAGTGGCTGTCTGGGCCAAGGCAACAGCAGCTATTGTCACCCTGGCAATGCCTGCAATGGTGGCCACAATGATGGCAGCTGTAATACCAAAAATCCCACTTTCCCCAGTGTAGGGGTTGTAAGTGAGTCTGGGTCATCAGCGTGATAGCATGAACGTGACTGGTATTTACCACAGACATCCCTCATTGGGATAGCTGTTGTTGATTCCTACCCAGTAGGCAGTCGGGAGGCATTTATCATTACAGTTAATGCTGTCTCTGACAGTGGAGGTATTGGTGACTAGAAAGAAAAAACAGTTGTCAGACGTGGACTGGGGTGGCTTTCCAACCAATCTGGCTGCCAGTGGTTACATTCACAGGGGTTGCCCCAGTTAAGGTGGTGTAAATCAAGACAATTAGAGGGGCCATGTAAATCCAAATTGCTCATAATTGGGTCATATCGGAATTTAATGGGATCCCTGTTAACATAGGGAGTAGTACTGGAAGCATCGTGTGAGGTAAACCGCCATATACCAAGTGTGAGGTTAGATGACAATATCGGGTAGTCCCCGGCGAATTGTATACCTACTGATGGGTGGCAGTGCTCCCAAGGGATAGGAAGTCCCACGAGGGACCCTTGGACCATGAGTCAGGGGTGGGTGTGATATGCTTGGGGGATCCTTTGGGGATTTGTAGTCAGTAAGGGAAATGTGAAGTTCCATGCCTAACCGGGTGCCATAGGTTAGATTACCATGAAAGTCCTCCATGGTCATATTGTGTAGCTGGATATAAGGGTCAATGGAGGAGACATTGGTGATAAAACAGAATTTCCTCCATGGGCCAGGTGCCTTCTAATTGTCGTGCAGCAGTGATTAAGTCCATAAAGAGCAAACTCAAACTCACATAGGAAGAGAAAATAACAGGGTGGGCTAGGGAGTTAACTGTGACAGACAAAAGAATGAGGGGTCAGGGGCACCAAAGCCCAGAGCTCATCGGCCCTCCCAAGATGAAAAAAAAAATTTAATAAACACAGTATGTACATTACATCTCCACATCCTGGTCTTCTTCTGGTTCCTTCATCACCTCCTGGTCTGTGGACAGGTGAACATCCCTCGAGGGCACCCATATTGGCACAATTGGAAAACACAAGCATAACCTCACCCCCTTGTCAGAAGTAGAGCTAGTAGTTGCCATTGAGAATTTATTGGGTCCCTCCATCTAGCCAATGGAAGAGGAGTGTCCCTCTGCAAAAGTGAAGAATGTTTGTAAGCAGGGCTCAGCCCTTTCTCATCAAAGGAGAGAAAGTTCACATGAAACAGGACCTCCTTCAAGGCTAGGTGTGGATCTCTTTTGGATTCAGGGGAAGTGACCTGAGCAAGTGCTCCCTTTAAGGACTAATGTGCTCTTTCTATGATTGCTTGGCCTTGAGGATTATAGGGTATCCCAAAAGAGTGAGTGATCCTCCATGAGGATAGGAAAGTGTTGAACTGCTGAGATGAGTAAACAGGTCCATTGTCAGTCTTGAGTGCCCAAGGCATTCTCATACCAGTATTTCTGATTTCATGGCCCTAATAGCATGAGAGGCCTTTTCACCTGCCATGGCCACAGCATTTCCAAAGGCCAAGCAAGTATGTACCACAACATGTACATACCTAAGATTATCAAAGGCTGGGTAATGGGTGACATCCATTTGCCAGATTGCATTGGGGAGTAGACCTATAAGGTAAACTCGAGATCTGCCAAGAGGCCCCAATGGTGCAAGAGGTGTGCATGTTGCACAGGACCTTGCAAGATGTTTACATTGCAACATAAGCAATTCAGGTAAGAGTTTATGTAAATTCTAAGGAGAAAGGTGAAATTGTTGGTTTAACATTCTGGTTTGTTCTAGCAATTCCATGTCTACAGCCATAACCAGGGCATCAGTTCTCTCATTTCCTTCTGCTAATATGCCAGGCAATTTAGAATGTGATCTTATGTGTGAGATGAACCATGATGTGCCCTATTCTCGAGAACCTAATGGGTAAATTGTGTGCAGACAAGTTTTGAGCTGTTTTGTTCTTTAATATAAGAGAAGGACAGGGTACAGACAGCTTGTACTGCATATTGGCTATCTGAGAAAATATTAACTGGCTCCTGTTGACAACACTCAAGAATTTTCAAGAGTCCAAATAATTCACCTAGTTGCACTGAGCTAGGATTAGGGAGAATGTGCTTTGTGTCCTTTTCCCCTGGTCTTTGGATAAGAACCCCACATCTGGCTTTATTAGCATAAGAAAAGGCCATAATTGCCTTGGGAATGGGGCAAGAGCTGGGTATGCTGTGGGGTTTAACTGTAATTGGCAGCTGGGACAAAGCAATAAGACGCTTGTCTGGTGGTATGTGATTATGCAATGAACCCATGAACCCTGCCACCATTTCTTGAAAGTTGATGGTATCTGCTCATGATGATTGAGAATATTGTAAGGAGAATGGTAAAAATTATTTTGTCTGGTTCCCTGTTTTAAGTTCTCCTTGCTAAGCCTCTCATCTTAAGGGCAAGGCAGAAGGCAATCTCAAACTTAGAGCTAACCTTAAGTAAATCAGAGTGGGCCTGGTGCAACTACATGAGGGGCTCATTCTGGCATAACACTCCTAGGACCCTCTCAAGTAACCACGAAATTATGGCCAGGAGGGTTTCCCTGGATCATGCCTTTCCAGAGTTGATACAGAAAGGAGCACCATACATTTCTGTAGTAGGTTGCTAGCCTCAGATGTTAGTTTAACCCTGGCAGATGGGCTGCCTCATCTCCTAGTCTAGAATAGGCAGGAAAGGTTTGAGCCAGTTAACAGTTCCACACAATTGTTGCAGTTCCACAAGGGAATGGGGTTCTTTTGCTATGATAGAGAAGCCTGGGGCTTAATCTTGTCATAAATAGAAAAGCCCAGGAAGGCATGTGGGGGGACTCTCTGAGTCTTTTGGGGAGCAACCTTCAAGTTGAGTTTTTCTAAGCTAAGTAACAATGGAAAGAACACCCTTTCAAGATTGGGCAGGTTAGGGTGTGCAAGCATAATATCATCCAGGTAATGAAGTACAAGGACATCCCTGGGGACTCCCATATAGCTTCAGCCACATATGGCTGACAAATGGTCAGGCTATTTTTAAAGCCTGGAGGCAGGACTGTCCACTGATATCTTTTAGCTGGTTTATTCATATTAGGCTCCCATACTGTGAAAGTAAAATGACATCTATCCTAGGGAGTCAAAGAGATCTAGAAAAAGCAATCCTTAATATCTAAGATCATCACATGGGATAGCACTAGGATGAGGCAGTCCCACTTGAGTAGTTCCCATTTTTTCCATATGTTTATTGATGGCTCTCAGATCCTGTAGAAGTCTATATTTCCCTGACTTCTCTTTAATGACAATAGTGGGAGTATTATGTCCACTGGTCAAGGGTTCCAAATGACCCAAAGCTAATTGTTCAAGACCAGTTCCTTGAGAGCAGAAAGCTTAGGAGGTTTCAAAATGGGCCACTTGTCCCCCCAGATATCAGCTTCAGACAGCCAGGCCAATGGATAGGGTTAGGTACCTGATGTCAGTGGGCACTGGGTGAGCAGTAGCCACTACAATTGGAGGTGATCCCCAACTTTGTAACCTGTGTGGTCTAGTTGGTCATGGTCATCAAAAAAAGGCATGATTGTAGTAAGGATGGCTCCCATGTCTTCCTCAAAGGTTGTGGGGAACATCAGCTACAACAGGTGTAAAAGGTCCCAGATTGCCATCCAAATCCTGCCAATGGACAGGTCAGGTAGTCATTTTGGTGGCCTGTTGTCCTCCAACTCTTGTAATGGAGGAGCCAGACTGGAATCTCCAATAGGGGAACCTCAATGATTCATTTTTTGTTATTACAGTGACATCTGCTCCTGTATCAACCAACAGGTATACCGTCTAAATGTACAGTCATCATCAGGGAATGAGGAAACACAGGCAAGGTCCAAAAGACTCCTGGCCAAGCAGGGGTCCCTCTAAGGCAAAGCTGAGGGGTGCTTCTTTTGGAGTTTAAATTGTCTTCCTGATTTTGAGTCCAAGGGAAACCTTTGTTACAACCAGGACATCTGGTCTTGGACCTAGCTGAGGGGCAGTCCAGTCTGAGGTGACTAGGCTTGCCACAGCCCCAACAGATATGATCAGGGGGCTCTTCAGCAGGAAGATACTTCCTCTGTACATGTTCCATGACCATGCATCAATGGAGGCAGTCAGGGCTGCAATGGGTCCTACTCCAGGGTCTAAATCACGAGTGGCAACAACCCATTTATGGATATCACCATTCCTTACGGCTGCCACAGCATTGTGAGTGGGGGCGTTAAGGCTCTCCCATGCAAGCTGCTTGACATGTCTCTGGTTGGACCAGCATCAACCTGCCTTTCCACTGCCTCAGTTACATGGGACAGGAAGTCTGCGAAGGACTCCCCAGACTTCTGGACAAGATTGCAAAAGTAAGCAGAAGGGTTCCGAGGAATGCAGGCCTTAAGGGCCTTAAAGGCAAGATCAGAAGCCTGGTTAAAGTAAGCATGCAGTCCAGTAGTGGCCGGAGTAACAAGATTAATGTATGCTCCATGGCTGGTAAGCATGTCAAAAGTAACATTAAGGTTATATTACGCCGGGCAGTGGTGGCGCATGCCTTTAATCCTAGCACTTGGGAGGTAGAGATAGTCCGATTTCTGAGTTCGAGGCCAACCTGGTCTACAGAGTGAGTTCCAGGACAGCCTAGTGCTATACAGAGAAACCCTGTCCCGAAAAACCAAAAAAAAAAAAGGTTATATTACAAATTAATCATAGCCTGATTCTCAGCCAAGTCAGAATCATTGACAGATTTTCTGATTAATGCCAACTCTGTCAGAGGAGTGGGAATCCAGGGCCTAGTCACCACATGAGGTCCAGGATTGACAGGGAAAGCCCTACAATATACCTGAAGAGAATGAGGCTCCCAGGGGAGAGGCAGTTCAGCACAGGACACAGGCATCACAGGAGAGACCACCACAGGCATGACTGCTGGAGGGCAAAGTCCCCCTAAATCATGCCAAGGGTAAGCGGGTGGTACCTCCAATGGGGCAAGAGTGGAAGAGTGGAAGAGCTAGTGAGTGAGGGACCTAGGACAGAAGGGCCAGAGGACGGCTTGGAGCCTGAGGGCTGGAGGGCTGGAGCAGAGGTCTTTATCCTCATCGCTAAAATCAAACTGGTTGCCTGGAGAAAGTGAGATGGAGTCAGTAAGAATATTAGCATGATCCTGGCAGTGTTTGTTATGGGCAGCCACCGCTTCCTCTGGGTAAGAATTCTTAAGACTGGAGATGACTGCAAAGAGGGTGGGGACAAAGAACAAGGGAGGGATAATCCCAGAATGTACCTCAAGCTTGAGGGCAAGGAAGAGGTCAGGGTCCTGCATGTTCTCCAGCAATATCCAGGGGGCCAAAATAGCAGCCTCCTCCCAAAAGTGGTCCAGGTCATGAGACCACGAGTAACCAAGGGTTTTCAGTGCCCTAATCTGTGATTCCTTGATGGTGGAGGGGAGGGCACCCATGATAATGAGCACAAAGGAAACAAACAACAAACAGATATGGCAAATATGACAGAGGAGGTGATGAAAGTCACGTACTAAGCAGGGAACTCCCTCAGGTGTAGCTCAAAGGCCTTATGCCTGCAGAGTATCCCCCGGACAGAAAAGGCATTTGGGAGTTGATCCCTGGTACCACCACCTGGGAGCTCAGCCCCTATGTCAGGTGCGGGATGAAAAAGACAAAGAAGAAAGAAAAGATGGCCACTGCACACTCACTCTCACACTGAGACCAAAAGTACTATGGTCACCTGGACAAACAGACAAAGAAAACAGAAATGAGGTCTGCTTACTCTCCTTCATAGGGCCCACAACATAAAACACTAAGGGGCCAACTCAATGAAGAAGCATCCAAAGGGGGAATGACAGCAGCACCACAAAGAGACGAACAGCAGATCAGGTTGAACCACGAGCACAGTCCTTGCAGTGACAGGCAAAAAGAAGTCCCCAGTAAAGGAGGTTGGCAAGCAGCCACAAAAGGAGGACGATGAAGTAGTCCATCGACGCCACTGGGCACCAGATGCTGCCTGTGCCCTGGACTACTCACTGCCCAACCCTTGGGGGTTTGGGGTGAGGTGGCACAGAATCAGCAACATGGACTCTGGGAGCAGATGAGGAACGCCACAACAAGCCCATCTGAGCACTGCAAGCTCCTTTAGTACCCTCCACCCGCACCCCTTTGGTCCCTAGGAAGCATCTCTTCTAAACAACAGTTCCGATTGGCTGGCAATGTCTGTGTCAGCAATCCTTAGTCTCTCAGGCAGTCTTCAATTAGGTCCTCCTGAAGGAGATGCCTTTGCAGCTGTGAGGCCCCCACAGTTTACATAGAGGTGGCTGCTGCCATTCCTCCTTCATAAGATAACTTATACACAGACACAAAAAGATCATCAATCATATCCTGAAAGCTGTAGTATATCACACTGTGTCCTACACAACACACTTTTGCCTATACACCTTTATTTACAGATGTTCATTGCAGTGAGTCATTGGTCTGTTCGAGCCCTCTGATTTCTGCTACACCATCAACACTGGATCCTCACAGGGAATCCTTTAGGATATCCTGTTGTTGCCCTATGTTATGGAGATCCTGCTGCTTTGGATCTGAAGAACTAGCCCTTTCATATGCTCCAGCAGAACATAGATGGGGTAGATGTTGGAGTGAGCCAACTCAAGCCCTGGTTCTGGGATGCAACTGAGTTGGGCAGCCTGCCAGCTTTCCTGGACCTGCACCACCAGGACAAAATCTCCAGCACTACCTTGGCTAACTCACCCAATGCTTTTCAGCCAGCAAGGGGCAGGGGCAGCTCTCCTGCTCTCATGTTCTAGAGCCAACTCGCCTATACCTGGACATCAGAGCTAGCTCAACTGTGCTGCCCTGGCGAGGTGCAGGGCCTGCTCACTGGAGTGCTGCAGCTGGTGAGGCACATAGACAGCTTTGCCTGCTCGTATGAACTCTGGACCAGCTCTCCTGCCTGCTGCAGGAGCAGGGGGGTTGGGATGTTGGGGGGATCATCACTCACTCGAACAAGCCACACTATAGCAGGCAAACAGCAGGTCTAGTTCTCCCAGTACTTACCCACTCCCTCTCCCTCAGCACCACCACGGTCAGATCTACTGTGCTTTCCAGGCAAGGAGCAGGGCTAGCTTAGCACAGTTCCTCGGGTAGCAGTCCAGACCAGGGATATCTGTCTGTTCTTTGGTGGTAGCACAAACCTAGGGACACAGACTCCGGCTGATATAGGACCACGGACACAGGCATTCCCCCTTTCTTCCCCCCTCCCCCACCTCAGGAATCCTGAGCATGGCCTTAGGTAGTAGCACAGGACACTCAGATCAG
Source organism: Rhynchomys soricoides (assembly GCA_019843965.1). NCBI lineage: Eukaryota > Metazoa > Chordata > Mammalia > Rodentia > Muridae > Rhynchomys > Rhynchomys soricoides. The sequence goes on along the minus strand of JADRCH010000101.1, from coordinate 4,029,570 downwards.
CATGCCTCCACATAATCCCCAGTGGCAGCCCAGACCACAGATATCAACACTCCAACTGCAGCACAACCACGGACCTTGTCACGGCCCTTGGCAGCAGCCTGGACCAGGACCTCATCATGGCCTCCTGTTTACCTGTTCCTCACTGTCATGGAGTCTCCAGTTTCATCTCTCTCCACAGTATACAAACCCATCTGCTTTGCTTTCTCTTCCACCTCTCTTCCACATACCCCATAGTTCCCATCTCTCCATCACACATTTGTTCATCCTAGAGGCACCTGCAGCAGGTGCTTAGGTGTCTTTCTTCTGACCTTCAAGGGCTGGCCAGCCAGGGGCAGGCAATTGTTTTTATTTTTTTAAAAAACATATGGAACCATATCTTTAAGACATAGATAGTACTAACACTAACTTACACAGTAAGATCTAATTATAAAAGAAAATCGGAAGTTGGGTTTGTAGTTCAATAGTAGCATTTCTCACTAATATGTATAAAGCCATGGGTTCTATCCCTAGCGCCACCAAAAGAGAAAATATCAACAAGAATAGGCAATCTTAATTGAACCAAGAGAACATAATGCAACTTTACGTCAACCATACTAGCATTCATGAAATAACTGAATTGTCCTTTGGACAACTCCTAAGTTACCTCCCACAGCACAGAACAGATTGAGCCACCTAACCCCTGGGACCTAACCCTGTATTCAAAATAAAGGAAATTTAGAATTAAAGTGAAAGACAGATATTCAAGGTACAGCTGCCCTTTCATATCACCTGGAAAGCCAGCTTCACTGTCAGTTACTTAGACATTTCCAAGGCAGTTGTGGTTACAGAAATGCAACTTGTCACCAGGGTCCTTCCCTCCAGATAAGGGTCCTGGTGGAAAGCTATCTGTGATGCAAACAGGTATACTAGAGATACTTACTTTGATAGTCACTTGACTCTAATCACTTCAGGGATTCTGTTTGTAAGCAGAACATTTCTTGAGAGTATAATGACCTAGGAACTTATACAAATACAAAAGTGATTATAATGTAGTCCCTGGCATTGAGAAATTGCAATCCAGTGAAGGAAACAGTGACACAAACAAGTTTACAATGCTCCCAGTAATGATAGTGAGTATAACCAGCTAATGATAAGTTGGATTTGAAAAATGCCAACTTGTTACCTCTAAATATATACCATTACCCTCATGAATATACCAACTGTTTCCTGAGTGGTAGAATTTCCACAAAGTGGAATTCCAAAATGCTAAGAGAGTCTCGTTCAGATGAAAGTTTCCACAAGAAAATAAAGATAGATTAGACTTAAATACACTTGTGCCAATTATTATGGAACATGATAATTGCCAAAAACATGGTGTTCAGGATTCTGGGATCAGGCTCCAGCTTAGCAGGGAAGAAGGCTGATGCAGGAGAGGCTGGTAAAGTAATGCACATACTCTCTATGCATAAGCAAAGCATTTGTTTAGGGGATATCTAGAGATATAGAAGCCCCCTTGGAAACTGATTCATCTACCTCAGACTTAAAATGGTATCATCAGTGTTGAGGCTATATGGCTTCAATCCTAGTCTGTCTTGTTATCCTTCCATGCTCTCTATGAATTAAAAGTAGTAAAGACATGTGTGCTCACAGAAGTTCAGACTGTAATTTTAATAAGGAAGCTCAGCATCTAACAAGGAGGATCCAGGAAGCAGTCACACTAGGCAAAGCCTCATGCCCATGCAGTGTCTGTTCACTGTCTTCCTTGATTGCAGGTTCCTCCATTTTGAAGAATATCATTTTTCCCAGCTTATGACTAAGTCTGGCCGGTGAAATGTGAACTTCAGCTTCTAGGGGAGCTCTCTATAAAGATTTCCTCTTTACTGGTTGGAATGTGACTTTGATTTTAGCATCCACTTTAGAATACCAGGATGTGGGCAGGGAATTTTAACATCTACTTTAGAATATCAGGTGACCTTGAAGAAGAAAGCCATGTACTAAGATAATGTCCTGCTAAGTTTTTATAGAACAGTAATAAACTGTTACTCTTAACTCCCAAATTATGTTTAGACAAACCTTACCCTGGTCTAGCCAGGATTTGATACTATTTTTTAATCCCAGTTTTATGTATTCATGCTCATAATTTCCACTGATTGATGTGCAGATGGTAGGGGTTCTGACCATGGATGCATGGCTTCCCATAGTTGAACGCAAGATAGACTAGAAGCTCTGGAGTGCAGCTAGATTGGTCCCCATGAGCAAAGGTAATTAAAGGAAGAAGTTCTTCTGTCTTTGCAGTTCCAGAAAGGAGCCCTTCCAAGACTCAAGGCAATCAATCTCTTAACCATGAGCTCCTGTAAGGTGAGAAAGCAAATTATAAACTCTGACATATAGTGTCAGAGAATATACACTCCTCTTCCAAAGGATATTGGGAGCATAGTGGGGGAATAATAAAGCCAATTAGGTTCAAAATGCAGCAGGCAAACACTAAATCCTGTAGCGTTGTGTCTGATGCCTCGCACTTTAGTTTAAAAGGGCATAGAGGGCTCTGTTCCTCCAGCATTGCTGTCTGCAACACAGGTCTTTCACTGAGACTGGTTACACTCCCATTATGCAGCTCTCTATGGCAGATATTTCATGGTTCTAGCACCTCCAGGATTCTGGGGTCTCCATTGCAATGCAGGCTTCACTTTGGGGGCTTCATGCAGTGACCTTCCAAAAGCTCCTGCCCTAACAGGACCTCCCTGGGAGACTCCCATGTCAAACAAACTCTGAGAGCATGAAAGTAGAACAAGAATAGTTGATAACTTAGAATATATTGCTCCTACACCTCATATTAGTGAGGAACTAAGGAACTTAAAATACACTGCAGGCCCTCTGTAGTATTAGAATAGCTCCACGGCCTACAGGAACAACTATGCAGATCCTAATAAAACTGACAGTGCTGATACTCCTCTGTTTCAAATCTGTCACAGCTTCTTATGCCTCTTAAATAAAAGCTCCAATCACCTGGCATTCGAGTCTGCCTTTTCACCAGCCTATTAAGGCTGCTTAAAATTCTCTCCTGTGATTGCTTCCCTGGCCCCTCCCTTGGCCCATATAACCTTGTCATTGTCTCTCCTTGCCTCACTGCTCATATTTTTAATTCTACCTTTTTTTTTCATTTATTTTTTACTTTACATCCCAAGCACAGCCCTCTCCTCCCATTCCCACCCATTCAATCCCTGCACCCACTACCCTGCCCCTTCTCCTCAGAGAAGAAGCCTGTAGGCTTAGATTTGGTAGTGGAAGGAAAGGTTAATAAGGCAAAGGGGAATGTGAACCTGTTTAGAAATAGTTACTTGGGGAGATTCCAATCTTCATTGTCAGAATCTCAGAAGTTCAGTTCACACAAATGAGCAGCAGTAGCTCAACCCACTCCCAAACTCAATTCACAAATCAGCAACGGCAATTTGATCCAGAAGAAACCGCTCTGCCAATTGGCCAAGTCCACCAAAGTGGCAAGAAGCCACAGGAATATCACAAGAAATTCTTTAGTGCATTTCTCTCTATGAAGTCCCAACAAGTGATGATCAACGAAGGCAAAGTGAGCCAATGCCCAAACTTTGTAAGCAAAGACCAGCTTCAGCAAATCCCAACAAAGACCAGCAAAGAGTGGCAAGGTGAACCAATGCCAGAATGTAGACCATGGTTTGTTGGGTTACACTTATATATTTTCTAGATATTACATATCCTCTCAAGCATCCACCCCAACAAATCTTCACATGCCTTTTTACCAGGCAGCTTCCAGAAAAACACTACGTGTCTGTTCTTAGCAAAACATCTTCTCACATATGTGCTTCAACAAAACATTCTCTCACAAGACAGTTTCCAGAACAACATCATATGACACAACTGATTCTCCAAAGAAATCAGAAGTTTCTGCCTCAGAAGCCCCCTCTTGGGTACCACTGCACCTTGGAACTTCTAGTAACATTAAGACTAAACACACCATTTTCCACTGAAGCCCAAACAGGCAGTCAAATTAGAAGAAGAGGATCCAATGAAAGGCAATAGAGTCAGAGACAGCCTCTTCTCCAATTGTTAGAGGACCAGCATGAATATTAAGCTTCATATCTACTACAAGTGTGTAGGGGACTTAAGTTCAGCTGCTGCACAGACTTTGGTTAGTGGTTCAGTCTCTGTGAATCTCCATGGGCCCAGGTTGGTTGACTCTGTAGGTCTTCTTGTTGTGTCCTTGACCCCTCCAGTTTGCTCAGTTCTATCCCGAACTCTTCCACAAGACTCCCCGTGCTCTACCTGATGTTTGGCTGTGGGTCTCTGCATCTGTTTCCATCTGCTGCAGGATGAAGGATCTCAGGAGACAGTTATGCTAGGTTCCTATCTGCAAGCATAGCAGAGTATCATTAATAGTGCTAGGGGTTGGATCTCTCCCATGAGATGGGTCTCAAGTTCCCTTAGTCTCTGCTACATCTTTGTCCCAGGACCATCTGTAGGCAGGACAAATTTTGGGTTGGAGGTTTTGTGGTTGAGTTTATGTGCCCCTCCCTCCACTGGAAGTCCTGCCTATCTATAAGAGGTGGCCATTTCCATCTCCATATCCTCCTCTGGTAGGAGTCTCAGCTAGGGTCACCCTCATAGATTCCATGGAGCCTCCCCCATATCAGGTCTCCAGCTAGTCTCAGAGATGTCCTCCATTGATTTCTATTCTCTCCCACAGCCTGCTCTCACCCCCTCCCCATATCTGATCCCCTTCATTGTTCCCCTCCTCACCCCCTCTCCCACCCAGTTTACTCTTTCCATCTGCCTCTA
>JADRCH010000101.1:3998710-4023669 GCA_019843965.1 Rhynchomys soricoides | reverse complement strand
CCCACCCCCACATATGTAGCAGATGTGCTGGACCTAACTCCCACCCCCACACATGTAGCAGATGTGCAGCTTGGTGGTCATGTGGATCCCGAACAACTAGAGCAGGAGTTATTCCAAAAGCTGTTGCCTGTCTGTGGGATATGTTCTTCTACCTTAGCTGCCATATCTAGCCTCAGTGAGAGAGGATGTGCCTAGTCCTGCAGTGACTTGATGTGCCAGGGTCAGAGATACCCAGGGATAGCCTCCACCCTCTCTGAGGATGGGGGGGGGGGTTTCCAAGGAATTTTTGTTCTGGGTGATTTCTTATAAGTAGATGATGGCACTTAGAGGCACAGCCCATGGACAGGTGAGTTTTACTATCTCTTAATGAAAACTTAAAATGCTCCTTTAGAGCCAGAGGAGAGGCGATTATGAATGGGGCAAAGAAAATGATATCCAAATGGCATCCTTTTTCAGTGATTAGTCTGGGGCATGGAAAATTGAAGTGCCTGGAAAATTGCCTTCTAGCAGCCATTTGGATGGTTATTCCTTCAGCTGGACTTTGGCAAACATGGATAAAGACAAGCCAAGAGAATCTGTCTTTGGAGAAAAGTCTGAAATTTGTACCCTGAATTGTTGGTTGAGAGGACATCCTATACTTGGGATTTGGAGCTGGGAGATTATTCAGTTTTAGATCATGTGCAAATAAAGACAAATGAAGACTTGTCTGGGAGAGAGAATATATAAAATCAATTTTACAGGATATTCCAGAGAGTATTTTGAGAAAATCGTGCTTTTAAATTACCAGAAGTCTCAAAAGAAGAAAGTAAAAATATTATACAAATACAAGAAGGAAATATGCAAACTTTACTTATACAACTATGTGACAAGGTTGCCTAAATCATGGTCATAGATAAATAAAATGACCTACTAAATGCACAGTAGGAAAATAATTTTGGACAAAGGTTGTTCTGACCTACTTCATTTGTGTGTGTGTGTGTGTGTGTGTGTGTGTGTGTGTGTGTGTGTAAAAGAAAGAAAAAGGGGGGATGACTCTTTCACTGATCTTCTCCAAAAATAATTTTGATTCTAAAACTATAGCTTTTGAGAATCTCATGTGAGTACAGTATATATGCCATTTTCACCCTCCCTTCCCCCATTCCTTCACCATTTTCTCTTCAGTAAAGGTGAGGCCTCCTATGGATATCAACCAACAAACCCTGGCATATTAAGTTGCAGTAAGACTAGGTACATCTTTTCCTATTGAGTCTAGACAAGGCAACCCAGTAGGAAGAAAGGGTTGCAAAGTCGGGGAACAGTCAGAGACAGCGCCTGATCCCTCTGTTAGAAGTCAGTCCCACATGAGAACCAAGCTACACAACTGTAACCTATGTGTAGAGGGCCTAGGTCAGTCCCACGCACTCTCCCTGGTTGGCTGTTCAGTCTCTGTGGGCTACTCTGTGTCCAGGTTGGTTGATTCAGTTTTCTTATGGGGTCCTTGACCCCTCTGGCTCCTACAATCCTTCCTGTCCTTTTTCAACAGGGTTCACCCAGCTCTGCCTAATGTTTGGTTGTGGATCTCTGCATCTGTTTCCATCAGTTGCTGGGTTGAAGCCTCTCCTATGACAGTCATGCTAGGCTTCTGTCTGTAAGTGTAGGAGAATACTATTTACTGCCAGGGGTTGGCTCCCTCTCATGCTATGGGTCTCAAGCTGGGCCAATCATTGGTTGGCCCTTCTCTCAATTTTCGATCCATATTTTACCCCTGGACAACTTGTAGGGATGAAAAATTGTAGGCCATAGGTTTTGTGGTTGGGTTCTTGTCCCAGTCCCTCTACTGGAAATCTGGCCTGGTTATGAGATAGCCATTTCAGGCTCCATAACCCCCATTGGTAGGAGTTTAGTTCATTTTCATGTTGGGGAGCATGGTGACAGCCATGGTAATAAAACATGATATCTATTTGGATTGGAGTCCAATATGTCATACAGTGTTTCCCATTGCAAGCATTCATGAATCTAGGAATCAAGGAGGTAGAAATGGAAATAGATGACTCCCTTTCATCCCAAGTGGCACACTGGGACAATTTTTGCTTCCTGTTTCTATGAATGAGTTAATTTTGTTCTGCTGGCCTAGAAGTTTAGCTTCCAGCTTGGAGATGGTTGTACCTGCCTGGAGACATGACAAAACTTCCATATAACTGGAGACTCAGGCTCCTTGTTGACCACTTTGAGATTCTGATACATTTATTATGACAGCCTAGGAATGTGATAACAGTTTTAAGAGGTGCAATTTGTCAAGGCTTCCACTGGAAATTTGGATTGCCTCCCCAAAATGTGGGGAAGGAAGTCTGCAGTACAGGAGATAGATCCTATAGGGTTTCTTTTGGTGTTATCATGTTCTGTGACTCATGTTAATAGTAACTACAACAAACAATCCAGGCAGGAAGAAAAAAGACTCATACCTTTTAGAGTTGATATACGGTCATACCTCGAGGAAAATACCACAGCCTACTTCAATATTGCTGAGGTTGGAGGAAATACAGAATAGATTGTAGAGAAAGGTGGTTACAAATAAATCTAATGTGAGTGTTGCAGAAACAAAAATTATGAGTAATATGACTGTGCCTGTCCTATTTTATTAAGACCATGTCTGTGCATATACACACACATAGTGAGCAGGTATTTATATTTTATTAAGACCATGTCTGTGCACATACACATATATAGTGAGCAGGTATTTATATTTTCATCTCTCAGTTTTCCTCATCATGTAATGTAATATTCTTTGAGATAATATCTGTGTATTGCATTTAAGTTATGAGATATCAAAAGTTTGTTCCCCAAAAGACATTGTTACCAATCCTAATGTATATAATATGTTTTAAATTGTGCATGAGATAGTTCTATCAACCTAAGTGGAGCTATGACTTGGTCATTGTTTTCATTTGGAAATTAGGCACGACATAAGGAAATGTGATGATGTATCACTTTGAGAAGGTATGGACTTGTGATGGCTAAACTCAATTGTCAGCCTGACTACACATGGAATCAACTAACCCCAAGCAGTTTGATACCCTGAAAAGGATTTTCTTGGTTGGATCATTTGAAGTCAAAAGACCTACCTAAATCTAATTTTTTTTGAGGTCAGAATACCCACCCTACTTACCCATACATCCTGGTGGTAGCCTACATAAAAGGACATGGAGAAGGAACTTTATGCTTTTTGAATGCTGGCCCTAACTCTCACCAGTAGGGCATGGCCACTCAGCAGGCAGGAGGCAAAACTCAGGGAGTTTGACTGTGCTTATCCCATATCACCACTGGGTGAGTGATGGACCTCAGGGAAGTGCAAAGACATCCCTCAGGGGTTGAGAAAGCACAGTCTGAGATGAGGAGATCTGGAGCTGATTTGGGGGACCCTGCAGCTGCAATGAGGCTGGGGCTGAGGGGGTTCTCTGACTCTTGGGCATCCAGGCACCAGTGGAGTCATGGAAGAGCTGAGTACGGAGTCAGGGGACCCACACGCTGAAGACAGTGTCTAGCCTGGGACCAGAGGAGCTACAGCTTACCTCAGTGGTGATTGTCCTTAGCTTGGTGGTGATCTGGGAGCACAGATGGACCTTCTATCTGAGATTTAGCTGTGGCTCTGTAGGCGAAGGGCTTTTCCATGTTTCCCATAGAAGTGGTAGATGGAAGAGACAGTCCATGTTTATCTATATTGTATATTGATTGCTCATTGTGGAAAATGGGTGTATACTTACTTCTCAGTGTCTGATACCTTTTGCAGGGAGGAATGTCTGGAAAGGGAAGCTTATTGGCTAAGCCCTCAGGGCCTATAGCGTGGAGAACTCTGTTCTGGACCTATGTGATCACAGGTCATGTTTCCTTATGTGGGGAGTGTGGCACATGTTCCATGCCAGGAATCTGGCAGGAAGTGAGGAGTCATCTAAGTCTCGGTTATTTGCCTACCAAGTCTCTGGACCTCAACACGCTCTACCCACCAAGCTTCCTGGCATGGTTTTACCATTCTACAAATTCTTCCTTTTTCTTTTTATAAAGGAGAGGTCTCACTGGAGTAACTATCTCTAATGTCATTTGTAGCGAAAATTTTGGGTGGGGTGGAAATATCAAAATAAAACACCACACAGGCCAGAGGGGTAGTACAACATTAGCCAGAGGAGTAATGAGGGGTGGACACTGGGAAGACAAGGGATTATTTAACCAATTAATTGTTCAGTGGATTGGGAACATGTGCCACACTAAGGCATTATTTTCTTATTATTAGAACTTATTTATTTATTTATTTATTGGAATTCCGATGTAGACTCAGGACCAGTTGAGACACCCGTCTCTGTGGCCTGAAGATAGACTCAGGACCAGTTGAGACATCCGTCTCTGTGGCCTGAAGAGCAGCTGGTTTCTTGGCCTTTCTGCTGGGACTCAACCATCTTTGGACTAGCTAGACCACATCATGTAATAAATTATATCTCATATAATATATGTAATTTATATATTGTATACTATACACACACACACACACATATTAAATGAGGTCATGGCTCTTAAAGGAGAACCTACTAATGACATTTTTGTGGGCCACATAATTTCTGTTTTCTTGAACTTCTCCTTATATCCACAGATAAGTGTAGCACAAACCTGTCATCAAAGAGCCTTTCATTTGCAGCAGACAGTGGTCTTTTTCTGAAAACTATGCAACTGGTCAAAATGAAGAGATCAACTGATAGTGAGGTCCACAGCCCAAACAGATGAACCTGAAACACAACTCATAAATCTAATATGTAGAAAAGATTAAAAAGGAGGGTAGATTGTAAGATACAGAGGCCCAAGAGGTCTTCTGTATCTCTTAGACATAATAGGAAATCTAAACCAATGATGCTTCAACAGTATCCCTCCTACAGCATGACAAGACAGTAGATATACTCACATAGAACAGAGAGTTCTAACAAAGCCCCACCTCCAGCAAATCAGGGAACTAATGAGATGGGAGACAGGGAGGATTATACATTCCTTGGGATGAGCATACTAGTTGATTATCCAAAAAACAGTATTCTTAGTTAAATACAAGTCATACCAGAAGGACGCAGAAGCTAATATTTAAATATTTATGTGCACATATATAAGTATAAATGCAATAATAATAACAGAAGACAAGAGGCAACCAATTGGAGACAGAGTGAGGGCATGAAGTAATTGGAGAGAAGACGAGGAAGAAAGTTGTGATGTAATTACATTTTAAATAGAATTTTAAGTATTAATCATGGAACATAGAACTAAATATAGAACCCACTGAAGATGAAATACAAAGGGCTGACAAGCACTTAAAAATGTTCAACATACTCAGCTCTTAGAAAAATGCAAATTACAACTTCTCTCTGATTTTATCTCACCCCAATCAGAATGCCTAAAACAATAAACAAGAAATTACAAGTACTGGCATTGATGTACAGAAAAGGGCACTCTGTTTCAGTGCCTGAGGGAATGCCAACCTATACAACCACTTTAAATGTCAGTATGGAGGCTTCTCAAAAGCTAATCCTGGAGATACACCATATGACCCAGAAGTACTCTGTGTGTGTGTGTGTGTGTGTGTGTGTGTGTGTGTATCAGAGGAAGTCCATATCTACTTGCGCTGCTGGCTGCATGAGATCAGTGCACAGGCTGCCAGCTGCAACCCAAACAAAAGACAGTGAGCCAGCTCAGAAGCATAGAAGTCTTGGGTCTTTCTACAGTCAGCCCCTCCCTGTGAATAAAAGAATCTAAGATGACTGCAGTGTACTGAATGGAACAACAGAGGGAGAAAGGTACAAAAGCTCCTGATCAGGCAACAAGAATTATAAATGGCTGGGCAGTGGTGGCACATGCCTTTAATCCCAGCACTTGGGAGGCAGAGGCAGGCGGATTTCTGAGTTGGAGGCCAGCCTGGTCTACAGAGTGAGTTCCAGGACAGCCTGGGCTACCCAGAGAAACCCTGTCTCGAAAAACAAAAAAAAAAAAAAAAAAAAAAAAAAGAATTATTATAAATGATAATAAAGATATATCTAGGGCTAGAGAGATGGCTCAGTGATTAAGAACACTGACTGCTCTTTCAGAGGTCCTGAGTTCAATTCCCAGCAACCACATGGTGGTTCACAACCATCTGTAATGGTATTAGATGCTCTCTTCTGGTGTGTCTGAAGAGTGCAACAGTGTACTCACATACATTAAATAAATAAATAAATCTTCAAAAAAAGATATATCTACATCTACAAATACATATATATTTGATATTTAAAGATGAGAATGGTTCAACAGGGATGGATTTAAAGGAAATAGACACCTTGTCACTTACCATTATTATAATATTAATTATCTTGATTTACTATGTCTTCTCAAAAGACAGGGCCCTAGATAAAAAATTACATTCCTTAGAAGAGGGATTAGAGGAAACACTAGAACAAAAGATTCAGGATTTTATACATCAAGATAAGCAACAGAAAGAGGAGAATAAATGTGGGAAACAAGAGCTAGAAAAGATGCTAAAACAAAAGATACAGAAGTTCATAGATGAAGCTGAGCAACAGAGATAAACTTAAGACTTGACAACATAGCCTAGAGGAAACACTAGAACTAAAGGTTCAGGGTTTTATGAGTCAAGATAAGCCATAGAAAGAGAAGAATAAAGATTGGAAACAGGAATTGGAAAAGATGCTAGGACGAAAGATGCAGAGTTTCATATATCAGACTGAACAACAAAGAGATAGAAATAAAATTTGAAAACAGAGTCTAGAGGATAATTTACTAAAGCTAGTAGATCAAAATAAGGTAGATGTTACCTATCAGAATTACAACACAAAGAGAAGCTAAAACTATGAAAGAAAGCAGGGCCTGGAACAGAAGATACAGGAATTTATAGAGCAGCATGAACAACAGAAAGAAAAATGTAAGAGTTGGTAACATGGCCTAAAGGAAATACTAGAATTGAAGGCACAGGAAATTATAGATCATAATAAGCAACAGAAAGATGAAAATGAAGATTGGAGACAGGAGCTGGAATAGATGCTAGAGCAAATGATGCAATGGCTCACAGATCAGAATAAGTGGCAGAGAGAAGATAATGAATATTGGAAGCAAGGCTTGAAGGAGAACCTTTCAAAATTAATCAATCAAAATAAAATAGACAGCAAAATATAAGCAATACAATATTAAAAATATCTAAATGTGGAAGCATAACCTTGAAAAGAGAATACAGGAGCTTAGGGAACAACAAAAGCAGAGGTAAAGCATGGACAGAGACCTTAAGGGAGGAACTTACAATTCCAATTAGGGAAAACACTCAGGTAGAGACAGAAGAGAAAATTAGAGAAAGCCAACCAAAGCTTATTAGAAACAAACTTTACTTTACCAGGTTAGTATACAACAAAATTTCCAGACAATGATCATCCACAGGGTTATCAGGAATTTGAATGGCAACCTAAGGATGTGTTAGAACTGAGAAAATTTAAGGAAAGTGTTACTAATTTTGGAATGCATTTGCCATTTGTAAAACAAATCCTGACTTCTTGGACTATTAAAAATAGAATAATCACCCAAGACTGGAAGGATATGACAAAAGCAATACTAGACGTTACCTACATCACCTTTACAGTGGTTCTCATGGTGGAGAGAAGAGAAGGAGATAGCACAACAAGATAAAGCCAGGGGTAGAGATATTTCCAAGGATCAGCTGCTTGGTGAAGGTTGCTTTGAAACGATAGTGATACAGGCTGTATATGATGAAGACACACTGGCATTGTGTCTCTTGGCAGCCTTGAATGCCTGGGGCACAGTCTCAGAATCAGAGAACAGACTCGAATCATATCCTCAAGTCATTCAAGGTTCAAAGGAAACATTCCCTGACTTTTTACAAAGTTTGACTTCTGCTGTAGAAAGGAATATATCAGCTCCATCAGCAAGAAAGGCAATAATCGAGTCTTTAGTCTTTGAAAATTCAAATGCTGAATTCAAAGAAGTAATCAGAACATTGAGGGTAAGGTCAATATTAATAGATGAGAGGATTAGATATACAGCTGATGTTAGACCTTGTTCACCTGATATGACCTTAATAGGAGAAGCTGCCACTAGAGGCCTTGAGACAACCCACAATTTTAAATCTTTTAATTGTGGTGAGCAGGGCCATTTCAGAACAAACTGTAGGGAAAACAAATTAATCCCAAAAGTGAGCCTATGCCTTCTGGAAAAGATGTGGCAAAGGCCAACATTTGGCTAGGGAATGTAGAATAAAAAACAAAAATAACACCTTACCAAAAAACTCCCAGGGACCCTCTTTGAGGCCCCAACACCAGGCAATTAAACACTGCTGCTCTAAAAACAGATGTTGTGAGACCAGATAACAAGGCGGAGGCAAATTCTACAACAATTCCAAAAACCTAAAAGGGGGACAAAAATCAAATATTTTGCCAAACTTCTATAGAGGATCAAAGGCCCAAGCTAAGAATACTAGTAAACAATATTGAGATTGAAAGAATGAGCAACACTGGACCAAATGTCACCACTATTTCTCCAAAATCTTGGTCTGCTGTTGTGGATAACCCTGGAGCTGTTTGCATTTGGATGCTAATTCTGCCCTCCTGGAAGGGGTTTCAGACAAGGAGTGAGTTACACCTGTGACTTCTTATGAGCCAATCCCCTAATGAATAAACGGGACAGCATGTAGGTAAGATGTAGCTACTAGAGTCTCCTGGTATCATGGCGGATCCGAAAGGATTTGCAACCAGAGGAATCAGATTTTGATAAGGTTTACAAGATTAGGTTATAGTTGATGCGCCCCAGATTGAGTTACCATTGTTCCTGAGCTAAGTTTGTGTTGTGTTTTCCTTCATGTGGCGGCTCCTGGGTTCCAGAGAGAAAGGTACAGCAGCAAAGTGTGGGTTTGCATGATGTGCACCACAGAGGCCATGGAGGGTATTGAAGCATGGGGCTGGCTTGGTAGCAACCCGCCAATGAGAACCTAGTGAGCTAGGTAGAAAGATTGTGGAGCTCTGAGTCAGAGCTCCATGAGATAAAAGCAGGTCAGCCATTGCCCACCAGTGCTTGACCAGCCAGCCCACCGGGATGATAAAACCAGGGTGTAGTGCAGAAACATGCTGATATATTCCTTCTTTTTTAATATTTCCCACAACAGTCACAAGTTGGCTACTTCAAGAAGCAGACATCCAATTTCAAGGAGTTGGGAATTATCCCAAATAAAGCAAAGCACCAGATGGCTTAATTGTACAGGACCTGAAGGTCAGATAGGAAAATTGTGGCCGTATGTGGCTGATATGACCATTAACTTATGTGGAAGAGATCTGTTACAGCTGTGGAAAACACAAACTGATATTCCTTCAGTTTCAGAGGCTGGCCACAAAACTGGTCACGCTCCTGTCCAGGTTATCCATAAACAAGATACAGTAGGGGCTGACAATTTAGCTTTACCTCAAGGAACCACTGCTGATAAGACACCAATAGCCTTACCACTAAGGTGGTTGACTGACCAACCCATTTGGATTGATCAATGGTCTATGACAAAAGAAAAACCACAGGCACTAGAACAAGTAGTCTAGGATCAACTGGAGGCTCAACATATAGAGGAGTCCACCAGCCTTGGGAATATTGTGGTATTTGTCATTAAATAAGTCTAGCAAATGGAGGATGCTGACAGATCTCAGAGCAATTTATAAGAATATTCAGATCTGGAAAGAGGGAAACATTTGAAATGTAAATAAAGTATGAAAAAAAAATCTTCAGCAAATGAATTCTTTGCAGCCTGGAATCCCATTGCCTTCCTTGTTGCCTAAGGAATGGCCTATCATAATGATTGATCTAAAAGATTGCTTTTTCACAATTCCTCTACATGAACATGATAAGGAAAGGCTTGGTTTCTCACTGCCTACCTTCAATAGAAGTTATCCAATAAAAAAGATATCATTGGAATGTCCTGCCACAAGAAATGTTAAATAACCCTACTTTGTGTCAATATTTTGTACAACAGCCATTGGAGATGATTCACAAACAATTTCCCCAATCCATTATTTATCATTATATGGATGATATTCTATTGGCTGATTCAGATATAAATATCCTGGAAGGAATATTTGATGAAGAAAAAACAAAAAACAAAAAACAAAAAAAACCCTTGCCTTTCTGGGCATTGCAATTTGCCCCTGAAAAAAATACAAAGAGGGGATTTTTATTAACTATCTGGGATATAGAATAAGTCTGCAAAAGGATAGGCCACAAAAGGTGCAAATCGGAAAAAACCAATTAAGGCCACTTAATGATTTTCAGAAGTTACTGGGAAATATTAACTGGCTGCAGCCTGTGATTGGCTTGGCTACTCAAGAGCTAAGCAATTTATTTCAAATCTTACAAGGTGATAAAGATTTAAATAGCCCAAGGAATTATAAGCCGAGACTGTGAAGGAGTTAGCTGTAGTAGAACTGAAATTGCAGAATACACATCTAGATCGTATTGATCCAAAGATGGCCTGCATCTTAGTTATCTTACCTTCTCATTCACCTACAGGAATTCTTGTACAGAGGGAAGGTTATATCTAAGGATGAATATTTTTAGCACATAAACAGAGTAAGGAATTAAAAACCTACATAGAACAGGTCTCTGAATTGATACTAAAATGAAAAATGAGACTTGGACAAAGTTGTGCTACCTTTTACTAACTCAGAGATTGCCTCGTTATGGGCACAAGATGAACGTTGGCAAAGAGCATGCAGTAACTTCTTGGGAGAGATTAACAACAAATACCTTAAAAGCAAATGGCTTTAGTTCATAAAAAGAACTAATTGGATCCTCCCTTGAATAATAAAAAGAATTCCAAATTCTGAAGACCCTGCATTTTATACTGATGCTAATAAGTCAGGAAAGGCAGAATATAAATCAGAAGATGTAAGTAAGGTGGCTGAGAGTCCCTATAAATTAGTTCAAAAAATCTGTGTTATACGCAATACTCATGATGTTGTCAGATTTTAAGAGTCTCTTAATATAGTAACTGACTCTCAATATGCAGAAAAGTTTGTTTTACACATAGAGACTGCTGAACTTATTCAAGATGATTCTGAATTGATCTCACTATTTATTCAGCTACAACAAATGATCACAAATAGGAGTCATCCACTGTATATAGCACACATAAGATCCCATCCAGGTCTGCCAGGCCCTCTGGTGCAAGGTAATAATGAAATTGATCAGCTATCGATAGGAAGTATACTAGAGGCTTCAGAATTCCATAAAAACACCATGTTAACAACAAAGGTTTAAAGAAAGAATTCTGTCACTTGGCAACAAGCAAGGAAATCATGAGGCAATGTCCTACTTGCTCATTATATAACCAAACTCCATTACCTACAGGAACTAACCTAAAGGTACCCAAAGAGATGAAATTTGGAAAATGGATGTTTTCCATTTTACAGAGTTTGGTAAACTGAAATATGTGTATCATATTATAGATACATATTCAAGATTTCAATGGGCAACTACCTTATCTTCAGAAAAAGCTGATTCTATAATTACACATAGAAGTTATGGCCATTATGGGAATACCCATACAAATTAAAATGAACAATGGTCCGGCATATGTCTCTAATAAGATGAAGCAGTTTTTTACATATTATAATATAAAACATGTTACAGGCATATCACATAATCCTACAGGACAAGCGAATGTGGAGAGATTTAATCAAACCCTAAAAGAGATGCTTCGCAGGCAAAGGAGGTCAACAAAAATTCCCTAAAGATAGATTACATAGTACATAAGTAAAGGATACCACAATTTCAGCTGGATCCATTCCAGCTAATTGTCGAAGTCTCAGTTTTCCTTTTAGTATCAATTGCATAACCTTAAATTTTTAAATGCCAATGAACAAAAACTTCACCTGCTGAAAGACATTGGATTGTAGAAAACAATGTTGAACCAAACCAACCTGTATATTTTAAGGATGTTCTGACATCAGAATGGAAACTGGAAAATGTGTTATGCTGAGGTAGGGGTTATACCTATATCTCCACAGGAAAAGAAAAGTGATAGGTTCCTTCCAAGTTGATAAAAATCAGACATAACAAAGGGAGACCCCCCCTGAAGACCTTGGTCATGGAAAAGAAGATGTAGACTAACAAGATCAACAAGATAGGTGATGTACATGTGGTGATGAATATGTCTCTGTACACAGAGACAGCTCTGGAACTGGATGGGACTTAAATGTCTATATCAAGCCAATAACACTTATTGGGTACAAAATTCTCATGAAACCAACCTCTAAAGAAAGGCAATTGTCTTTCTTTATTGTTCTTCCTTAACTGACCTGTGCATCCTGCATGTTCCATATGAATGTCTTTACAGAGCTTATAAGGTTTATATATTGAATAATAAAAGAAAAGAAAGGCAGGCCTGAAAAAAGTCTCACTCTGGGATGCTGAGATTCTGAGACCTTCTCTTCCAGCTCTTTGTTTGATTTTACCTCAACTTTATAGAAGCTGTTTTCTCTAAAGACTTGCTTCCAGGACATTTCCAGAACAGTTAGCTCACCCATCCATCCTTTCAGACTTATAGTCAGGGTGTCAGCTAAGCCATGAACTTTCTTAGTACATAGAGACTGGAAGGCAATTGATGCCAGCTAGCCCTCCTTTGACAAAACAAATTATCTTATTTTTCTTTGGACCCCCATTAGGGGATTCTTTGCCCCCATTCAGCTAGAAGCAAGCAAAAGAAGATCATTGCCTCAGTCCCATAGGTTGGGGTGAATAGTTCTGTTTATTTTATAAATTATAATTGTCATTTTAAGTGATAATTTACAAATGTTGTAGCTTTGGACATAGAGGAAACTAGAGAGCTTAGACTCAGGGATTTCTATCTTTCCTTTCCTCTTTTCTATCCTTCCTTTTTAGGTAATGGAAAGAGGAGTGGAAGAGAAAAGGAATATAGTAATATCAGAGAAATTAGAGGAATAGACAAATAGAGATAGGTTATCAAATTTACTCTTAAACAAAACATTGTATGGCCACATCCTACATTTGTAGGAATCTTTATAATTAATGCAAATTGAAGTTGTAATTTTACATTTGTATAGCATTTATTAATTGATCAGATTTAACGTTTTCATTGGTTCTTTTGTTTCGTTTTTTCGAGACAGGGTTTCTCTGTGTAGCCCTGTGAATTTCTTATATTGACAGAAAATTTGGTCATTTGATATTTGACAAAGGAGCTAAAACCATTCAGTGGAAAAATGATAGCATTTTAACAAGTGGTGCTGGTTCAACTGGAGGTCTGCATGTAGAAGAATGCAAATCAACCTATTCTTAGCTCCTTGTGCAAAGCTCAAATCCAAGTGGATCAGGGACCAGGGCAACCCACAACATATCTCCCTTTTTGCCCAATGAAAAGGCTCTTTTCTCTCAGATATAAATTGAACACAACCATTAAAATTATACAAATTATAAGGTATAAAATACACTTAACACCCAGTACATCATATTCACCATTTTAGATAAAGCATCGTACCATCTATCCTAACTTAAAGAGCTTACAACTCTGTACCTGGATTAGGTTCTGGTATTAGCTTATATTACCATCTGAAAGCCATCCTCTCAAATCTATACCATCTCTCTCAATGCTAAACAACTTGAGTTTGACTGTGAGACCACAGCTAGTCCTCCACCCCACAGGGAAGCTGAGAACAACCTAATAATACCTACAGTGAGACCACAGCTAGTCCTCCACCCCACAGGGAAGCTGAGAACGACCTAATAATACCTAAGAATATAGGTAGCACAATGTGGCGGGAAATTTTGAAACTGAAAGACTAGTATATCACGTCCCGTCCCGCTACGCCCTGGTTCTCTCACCCCTGGCAGTCTGGCCAGCCATGCACTGGCAGGCAATGGCCGACCTGCTTTCATCTCGTGGAGCTCTGACTCAGAGCTCTACAGTCTTTCCACCCAGCTCACTAGGTTGCTACTGGCAGGTCACTACCACTCCAGCCCATGCTTTTATACCCCCATGGCCTCTGTGGTGCACATCACGCAAGCCCACACTTTGTTGCTGTACCTTTCTCTCTGAAACCCAGGAGCTGCCACATGAAGGAAAACGCAACACAAACTTAGCTCAGGAACAATGGTAATTCGATCTCGGGGCGCATCAACTATAACCTAATCTTTTAAACCTTATCAAAGTCTGATTCCTCTGGTTGCAAATCCTTTTGGATCCGCCATACCAGGAGACTCTAGTAGCTACATCTTACCTACATGCTGTCTCTGTTCCAAAAGACCCTCTCTCTTGCTTCCTCTCTCCGACCTGGAAGACCATGCTACACGCCCAGTGATTGGCTCCTTTATTCATTAGGGGATTGGTTCACAAGAAGTCACAGGTGTAACTCACTTCTTGTCTGAAGCCCCTCCCATGAGGGCAGAATTAGCAGAATACAAAAAGACCCAGGACTATCCACAACAACACAAAACATAGCTTCCAAAACATAACCAATTTGTAGACCAGCTGAATACCTGGACAGTCCCTCATTCCTCAACAAGTTGGGACATCAGTCTTCAGCCTTCTGGCCCAGGATCATTCAACAGACTTTTGTAATGCCAAATTATGAAAGACTGTTCCCTGTATTGGCAGAGCTATCAGTCAACTATTCCATAAAGTGTGTCCTTTTCCAAGACAGTATTTTTGTCTATAGATGAATTAAGGCAATTCTTGCCCAGTGGCTATCTTGCCACAACTGAAGAAACTCCACTGATGCTCAATTTTTTTCTTTGAACCAAGAAGGGGTGCTGTCAGGAGCAGATATGACTCTAGTCAAATGATCTTTAATAATGAAATAGCCTTAAATGTTTTATTCTGCGGAGTTCTGATGCTTTTGAAGACTATGTAATGCATATCTGAATTGTTAGACCTTAACTGTTCTTAGTCATTTCTATTTGAGTAAATTGAAAACACTTTATTATAATTAAATCAAAATCTAATATAACCATGAGTTTACTATCTGGCCCTTAACTTTCGTTAACCATCCTTAACAGTTTGTAATGGCAGTTATTAGAAGGAGTGGGTCTTAGCCTTGTATTCTTAGATGAGTTGCACAGGCCCAAAGCCTATCAAACAGTAACAATATTTTTTTTATTTCACTTTTTAAAAATATTTTCTTTATTTCAAATGTTATCCCCTTTCCAAGTTCCCCCCTAACCTCCCTCCCCTTTCCCCCCTCCCTCCTCCCCCTGACTCTATGATGGTGCTTCCCCCAACCACCCACCCACTCCTGTCTTCCCTCCCTGGAATTCCTCTACACTGGTGCATCAAACACCCTCAGGCCCAAGGGTCTCTCCTCCCACTGATGTCCAACAAGGCCATCTTCTGCCATATATGTGGTCAGAACCATGGGTCTCTCAATGTGTATTCTTTGGACGGTGGTCCTGTCCACCAGAGTTCCGCAGGGCTGGCAGGTTGACACTGTTGTTCACTCCATGGGGCTGCAAACCCCCTCAGCTCCTTCAGTACCTTCTCGAACTCCTCCATCCAGGACCCCTTGCACAGTTCAGTTGGCTGCAAGCATCTGCCTCTGAATTTGCCAGACTCTGATAGAACCTCTCAGGAGACAACCATATCCGGCTTCCATCAGCAAGCACTTCCCAGCATCTAAAATTGTTTCCGGGTTTGGTAGCTGTATGTGGGATGGATCCCCAGGTGGGGCAGTCCCTGGATGGCCTTTCCTTCAGTCTCTGATCCACACTTTGTCTCCATATTTCCTACTGTGAGTATTTTGTTCATCCTTCTAAGAAGCAATGAAGCATCCACATTTTGGTCTTCCTTCTTCTTAGGCTTCATATGGACTGTGAGTTGAATCGCGGGTATTCCGAATTTTGGGCTAATATCCACTTATCAGTGAGTGCATACCATGTGTGTTACCTCACTCAGGATGGTATTTTCGCATTCCATCCATTTGCCTGAGAATTTCCATTCTTTTTAATAGCTGACTAGTATTCCATTGTGTAAATGTACCACATTTTCTGTATCCATTCCTATGTTGAGGGACATCTGGGTTGTTTCCAGCTTCTGGCTATTATAAATATGGCTGCTATGAACATAGTGGAACATGTGTCCTTATTACATGTTGGAGCATCTTCTGGGTATATGCCCAGGAGTGGTATAGCTGGGTCCATAGGTAGTACCATGTCCAATTTTCTGAGAACCTGCCAGATTGATTTCCAGAGTGGTTGTACCAGCTTGCAATCCCACCAGCAATGGAGGAGTGTTCCTCTTTCTCCACATCCTCACCAGCATCTGCTGTCACCTGAGTTTTTGATCTTAACCATTCTGACTGGTATGAGGTGGAATCTCAGGGTTGTTTAGATTTTCATTTCACTGATGACTAAAGATGTTGAACATTTCTTTAGGTGCTTCTCAGCCCTTTCAGTTTCCTCAGTTGAGAATTCTCTGTTTAGCTCTCTTCCCCATTTTTAATAGGGTTATTTGGTTCTCTGGAGTCTAACTTCTTGAGTTCTTTGTATATATTGGATATTAGCCCCCTATCGAATGTAGGACTGGTAAAGATCTTTTCCCAATCTGTTGGTTGCCATTTTGTCCTATTGAGAGTGTATGTTGCCTTACAAAAGCTTTGCAATTTTATGAGGTCCCATTTGTCTATTCTTGATCTTAGAGCATAAGTAATTGGTGTTCTGTTCAGGAACTTTTCCCCTGTGCCCATGTATTTGAGGCTTTTCCCCACTTTCTCTTCTATTAGATTCAGTGTATCTGGTTTTATGTGGAGGTCCTTGATCCACTTAGACTTTGTACAGAAAGATAAGAATGGATCAATTTGCATTTTTCTACCTGTTGACCATCAGTTGAACCAGCACCATTTGCTGAAAATGCTGTCTTTTTTCCATTGGATGGTTTTAGCTCCTTTGTCAAAGATCAAGTAAGCACAGGTTTGTGGGTTCATTTCTGAGTCTTCAATTCATTGATCTACCTGCCTGTCACTGTACCAATACCATGCAGTTTTTAGCACTATTGTTCCATAGTCCAGCTTAAGGTCATGGATGGTTATTCCCCCAGAAACTCATTTATTATTGAGAATAGATTTTGCTATCCTGGTTTTTATGTTATTCTAAATGAATTTGAGAATTGCTCTTTCTAACTGTGTGAAGAATTGAGTTGTAATTTTGATGCAGATTGCATTGAATCTGTAGATTGCTTTTGGCAAGATTGTCATTTTTACTATATTAATCCTGCCAATAGAAGAGCATGGGAGATTTTTCGATCTTCTGAGGTCTTCTTCGATTTCTTTCTTCAGAGACTTGAAGTTCTTGTCACACAAATCTTTCCCTTGATTGGTTAGAGTTACACCAAGATATTTTATATTGTTTGTGACTATTGTTAAGGGTGTCATTTCCCTAATTTCTTTTTCAGCCTGTTTATCCTTCGAGTATAGAAAGACTACCAATTTGTTTGAGTTAATTTTATATCCAGCCACTTTGCTGAAGTTGTTTATCAGCTATAGGACTTCTCTGGTGGAATTTTTTGGGTCACTTAAGTAAACTTTCATACCATCTGCAAATAGTGATATTTTGATTTCTTCCTTTCCAATTTGTATCCCTTTGACCTCCTTTTGTTGTGTAATTGCTCTAGCTAGAACTTCAAGTACTATACTGAATAGATAGGAAGAGAGAGGGCAACCTTGTTTAGTCCCTGGTTTTAGTGGGATTGCTTCAAGTTTTTCTTCATTTAGTTTGATGTTGGCTACTAGTTTGCTATATATTGCTTTTACTATGTGTAGGTATTGGCTTTGAATTCCTTATCTTACCAAAAGTTTTAACATGAAGGGATGTTTAATTTTGTCAAATACTTTTTCAGCATGTAAAGAAATGATCATGTGGTTTTTTTTCTTTGAGTTTGTTTATGTAGTGGATTACATTGATGGATTTCTGGGTATTTAACCATCCCTGCATCTCTGGGATGAAGCCTACTTGATCGTGGTGAATGATCGTTTTGATGTGTTCTTGAATTTGGTTTGTTAGAATTTTATTGAATATTTTTGCATCAATATTCATAGGAGAAATTGGCCTGACATTTTCTCTCTTTGTTGGGTCTTTGTGTGGTTTTGGTATCACCGTAACTGTGGCTTCATAGAACAAACTGGATAGTTTTCTTTCTGTTTCTATTTGTGGAATAGTTTGAAGAGTTTTGGTATTAAGTCTTCATTGAAGGTCTGATAGAATTCTGCACTAAACTCATCTGGTCCTGGGCTTTTTTTGGTTGAGAGACTTTTAATGATGGCTTCTATTTCTTTATGAGTTATGGGACTGTTTAGATAATTTATCTGATCTTGATTTAACTTTGGTATTTGTATCAGTCTAGAAAATTGTTCATTTCATCTAGATTTTCCAATTTTGTTGAGTATAGGCTTTTTGTAGTAGGATCTGATTTTTTTAAAAAAAAATTTCCTCAGTTTCTGTTGTTATATCTGCCTGTTTATTACTGATTTTGTTGATTTGGATACTGTCACTGTGTCCACTGGTTAGTCTGGCTAAAGGCTTATCTATCTTGTTCAGTTTCTTAAAGAACCAACTCCTGGGTTTTTGGGGGGTTTTTTGTTTTGCTTTTTGTTTGTTTGTTTGTTTGTTTCTACTTGGTTGATTTCAGTCCTGAGTTTAATAATTTCCTGCAGCCTACTCCTCCTGGGTATATTTTCTTCCTCCTCTTCCTCCTCCTCCTCCTCCTTCTTTTCTTCTTCTCCTTCTTCTTCTTCTCCTGCTCCTGCTCCTGCTCCTGCTCCTGCTCCTTCTCCTTCTCCTTCTTCTTCTTCTTTTTGCTAGAGCTTTCAGGTGTGCTGTTAAGCTGCTCTCTCCAGTTTCTTTTTGGAGGCACTCAGAGCTATGAGTTTTCTTTTTAGCACTGCTTTCACTGTATCCAATAAATTTGGGTATGTTGTACCTTCATTTTCATTAAATTATAAAAAGTCTTTAATTTCTTTCTTTCTTCCTTGACCAAGTTATCAATTAAGTAGAGCATTGTTCAGTTTCCATGTGTATGAGGGCTTTCTGTTGTTGTTGTTGTTGCCATTGAAGACCAGCCTTAATCTCTAGTGACCTGATAGGAGGCACGGGATTATTTCAGTCTTCTTATATCTGTTGAGGTTTGTTTTGTGGCCAATTATATGGTCAGTTTTGGAGAAGGTACCATAAGGTTTTGAGAAGAAGGTATATTCTTTTGATTTAGGATGAAATGTTCTATAGATATCTGTTAAATCCATTTAGTCCATAACTTCTGTTAATTTCACTGTGTCTGTGTTTAGTTTGTGTTTCAAAGATCCGTCCATTGATAAGAGTGGAGTGTTGAAGTCTTCCACTATTATTGTGTGAGGTATAATGGGTGTTTTAAGATTTAGTAAAGTTTCTTTTTATGAATGTGGTTGTCCTTGCATTTGGAGCATAGATGTTCAGAATTGAGAGTTCGTCTTGGTTGTTTCCTTTGATGAGTATGAAGTATCCTTCCTTATCCTGTTTGATAACTTTTGGTTGAAAGTTGATTTTGTCAGATATTAGAGTGGCTCCTCCAGCTTGTTTCTTGGGACCATTGCTTCAAAAATTGTTTTTCAGCCCTTTACCCTGAGGTAGTGTTTTTCTTTGACACTGAGGAGCATTTCCTGTATGCTACAAAATCTTGGGTCCTGTTTACATATCCAGTCTATTAGTCTATGTCTTTTTATTGGGGAATTGAGTCCATTGATGTTAAGAGATATTAAGGAATAGTGATTGTTGCTTCCTGTTATTTTTGTTGTTAGAGGTGGAGTTATGTTTGTGTGGGTATCTTCTTTTGGGTTTGTTGAAAGAAGATTACTTTCTTGCTTTTTCTACAGTGCAGTTTCCCTGCTTGTGTTGGCATTTTCCATCTATTATCCTTTGTAGGGTTGGATTTGTGGAAAGATCTTGTGTAAGATCTTGTTTCTCCGTCTGTGGTAATTGAGAGTTTTGCTGGGTATGGTAGCCTGGGATGGCATTTGTGTTCTCTTAGAGTCTGTATAACATCTGCTCAGGATCTTCTAGCTTTCATAGTCTCTGGTGAGAAGTTTGGTGTAATTCTGATAGGTCTGTATTTATATGTTACTTGACCTTTTTCCCTTACTGCTTGTTTTGTTTTGTTTTGTTTTGTTTTGTTTGTTTGAGACAGGGTTTCTCTGTGTAGTCCTGGCTGTCCTAGAACTCACTCTGTAGACCAGACTGGCCTCAAACTCAGAAATCCGCCTGCCTCTGCCTCCCAAGTTCTGGGATTAAAGGCGTGTGCCACCACTGCCCGGCTCCTTACTGCTTTTAATATTCTCTTTTTTTGCATTTGGTATTTTGATTATTATGTGACAGGAGGAATTTCTTTTCTGGTCCAGTCTATTTGGAGTTCTTAAGGCTTCATTTATGTTCATTGGCATCTCTTTCTTTGGTTAGGGAAGGTTTTTTCCTATAGCTTTGTTGAAGATATTTACTGGCCCTGTAAGTTGGGAAT
This sequence comes from Rhynchomys soricoides, assembly GCA_019843965.1. Taxonomy (NCBI): domain Eukaryota; kingdom Metazoa; phylum Chordata; class Mammalia; order Rodentia; family Muridae; genus Rhynchomys; species Rhynchomys soricoides. The sequence goes on along the minus strand of JADRCH010000101.1, from coordinate 4,003,151 downwards.
CTTTACTCTCTTCTATACCTATTATCCTTAGGTTTGGTCTTCTCATTGTGTCCTTGATTTGCTGGATGTTTTGGGTTTTTGCAAAAAAGCTTTTTGCTTTTTGCATTTTCCTTGACTGTCAATATTTTCTATGGTATCTTCTGCACCTGAGAGTCTCTCTTCTATCTCTTGTATTCTCTTGGTGATGTTTGCATCTCTGATTCCTGATCTCTTTCCCAGGTTTTCTAACCCCTGGCTTGTCTCCCTTTATGATTTTTTTATTGTAGAAACAATAGAAATTTCCATGTTTTGATTCTGGATGGTCTTGTTCAATTCCCTCCCCTGTTTTTTTGTGTTTTCCTGTTATTCATTAAGGGTTTTTTGTGTTTCCATTTTAAGGGTTTCTACCTGTTTACTTGTGTTCTCCTGTATTTCTTTAAGGGAGTTATTTATGTCCATCTTAAAGTGTTCTATCATCCTCATGAGATGTGATTTTAAATCATAGTCTTGCTTTTCTGATGTGTTGGGTTAGCTAGGACTTGCTGTGTTAGGAGAACTGGGTTCTGATGATGCCAAATAACCTTGGTTTCTGTTGTTTATGTTCTTACAACTGCCTCCTGCCATCTGGTTATCTCTAGTGCTACCTGCCCTCCCTATATCTGACTGGAGGCTGTCCTTTCTGTGATCCTGGTTGTGTCAGAACTCCTCAGAGACCAGCTGTCTCTGGGATCCTGAGATCCTGAGATCCTGGGTGTGTCAGAGCTCCTGGGAGTCAAGCTGCCTCTGGGACTCTCAGATGCTGGTGTGACCAAGCTCCTGGGATCCTGTGATCCCGGGAGTTTTTGAGCACCTGGGAGTGTAGTTTCCTCTGGGTGGTATCTTCTCAGGGCAACAGCCCAGGCTGGAAGGAACCTGTGCCACTGGTTGGATGGGGTTCCTGTGTCAATTATGTATAAGTACTTACTTAATGCATTTTGTACATGATGTCTATTGAGATGAATGTTTTTGTTTTCTACTTCAATGGAGCCACACTTTCTAATAGTGCCACTCCCTGGGCCGAGCATATAGAAACCATAACATTCCTCTCCCTTTCCCCCATAGGCTTGTTCAAAGATATGAGTCTATGGGGGCCATACCTAAACATAGTATAATACCAAATACATTTAGTCTAACTTCAAATGTCCCCATAGTCTATAGCAGTCTCAACAATGTTCAAAGTCTCTTTTGAGATTCATCCAATCACTTATCTGTAATCCTCAAAGCAAGACAGAAAACCAGCTGGGTTAACTCCAAACTCTGCATCTCCGTGGCAGATGTCAAAGTGCTCTTCAGATCTCCAACTCCTTTTTCTTTCTTCTTCTTTTTTTTTTTTCCTTCTTTTTTTTTCTTTTTTGTTTTTGTTTTTCGAGACAGGGTTTCTCTGTATAGCCCTGGCTGTCCTGCAACTCACTCTGTAGACCAGGCTGGCCCTTTCAATACTTGAACCTTATACTTTATAGTTTTGCTTTTTCAGCTTGCTATGCTTGTTTAAAATGCTCTTCAAGAGACTTAACCAGAAAGCAAAGTCTATGATGGGTGTTTCTGAGGCTTCCTTTGTCAATGCAATTAATCTGAGTCTCTTCACCTTAGCCTCAGGCAGACTTTTCAGACAAGGGCAAAAAGCAGCCACATTCTTCACCAAATACCACAAAAACAGTCTCTAGGCCACATATTGAAATTCTTCTCCATTGAAACCTCTTGGGCCAGGTCAGCACAATTCAGCTCATTCTCAGTAATGAAGTTCTTCCATAGTCCTTCTAGGATAGCCTATTAATCCCCACTTAAAACATTCCGCTACTTTCCAAATCCAAAGTCCCAAAAAATCTACATTCCTCCAACCAAAAGCATGGCCAGGCCTATCACAGCAATACCCCAGTCCCTGGTACCAATACACTGTCTTAGTTAGGGTTTTACTGCTGTGAACAGATACCATGACCAAGGCAACTCTTATAAGGACAATTTAATTGGGGCTGGCTTACAGGTTCAAAGGTTCAATTCATTATCAACAAGGTGGGAACATGGCAGCATCCAGGCAGGCATGGTACAGGAGGAGCTAAGAGTTCTACATCTTTATCTGAAAGCTGTTAGCAGATGCCTAGCTTCCAGGCAGCTAGGATGAGGGTCTTAAAGTCCATGCCCACAGTGATACACCCAATCCAACAATAGTGCCACTCCTTGGGCCGATATATACAAACCGTAACAGTTCCTTTATTAAGCAAAGAGACAATGTGGCTGTGTCTGAATTAGGTAGAAACAGCAGCAAAATAGCTTTGCAAGTGTTAATTTTAAGATGGAAAAAAGGAGGTCTGTGTTAAAATGAGCTTGTGTGTGTGTTGGTAAGTTCTGATTGGGTATTTGAATGAGGTTAGTCAATGACTTGTTTGCTGGACATTGATTTTTTTTGATAGTTGGACCTTGGTAATCAGTCTCAGGGAGGAGCCAGTGGCCAATAAGGAATGGATTTTGGTGGCTAGCTTTAGGAATGTAATCTAGGTTTAGCAAGGGGGACCATGGTAAAAGGCAAACCTGTCAGTGCCATGCAGAGGCCTGCAAGTGGGGTACAGCTTTCTCAGCTAATCACACAGTAGCTCAGCTTAAACGCTGCCCCTGTTCTCATTTTTCCTTTCCTGAACTTCAAGACCAGGATTCTTAAAACACTAACTCGCACATCAGTTCTGCCTCCTAAAGCTCACCCAATGCCTCATCTTAAGGCACTGCCTCTTTTGCCCTAATTCTTTCATTGTGTATCAGCGGACACTCTTCTCATCCTGCCTCATGCTTTTCATGAGCCTTGTACACAGTTGCCTACTCTCCAGCCCCATCATACTTCTTGTCTTCCATGATGAATCTCATGTTTTCCTCCCATATTCTGGAATCTACTCAGTGCCTTTTCTCTCTTCATACCTAAATCATGATGTCTCCATTTAGCTCTGCTCCAAAGACTACCAGTTCAGCTCCTACATTTTAAAATGATGATCAACTCACTGAGATATCCAAATTTATTCATTCAACTCAATCAGTCATTCAGTAAATATTTATGAAACATCTAGAAAGTACTAGTTGCACTCCAGGTACTGAGATGCATCAGTGGGCAAAAGATAAAGAGGACATGTTTCTGCTCTATGTAAACAGCAATCATTAAACCATAAGCAAAATAAATGAGTGGCATGAAATGAACAGGATAGGATAGGATAGGACTAATAGAGATTGGATGTGATAGGTCTTAAGGGAAGAACGGAAAAGCTTATTGAAAAGATCTTTTAGTTGACCACTATGAGCTACAAAGCCATTTGTATGAAAAGCCAAAGGAACAATAGTGTACTTGTGTGCTAATGAGCCATCAGTGTTGGCATACACCTGTGATTCCATTACTCCAAGAAGAAGGTGAATTCAAGGCCAGCCCAGGCTACATATGAATTTTAAGCCAGCTCAAGCAACATAGCAAGATATTGTCAAAAAAGGAGGAAGAAGAGGAAGAGGAAAGAAAGAAAGAAACGAACTAAAAAAATATATACTCTGACAGCCAAGGTCAGTGTGATTCTAGACCAAATTACATGGTGGCACATGTACTTTTTTAACAAAGGATGAGGTTTGAGGATGCAGTGCTGTGGATCCCAGCCTATAGGTCACAGGAAGAATGTGAGTCTTCAAGGTAGAACTCTGCAGAGTTTTGGCTAAAAAGTGCTATCAGATTCATTGCCTATGGTCAGGTTTCCTGGCATACACCCTGATACAGGAGGTTTACAGGAGATTGACATGGGGAGCATCCTAAGGATGTGGGGTGCAGAACTAGACCATGGAAGAAGTTAGACTAAGATTCTGTGGTCACTGAGACCAGGAGATGGCTCTTTAGAGTTTTCCCAAATCTTTTAACCCCTGTTCAACTGGTCACTGGGTGCAGGTTGTCTCAGGAGACGAGGATGTCTCCCTTGCAAGGCAGCCACTTCCAGTCACAGGCACAGACTCAGCACCACACAGGTAACAACATTCCACCCTGGATGGCAGGGTGCACTTCAAAGGCATATAGCAGCTAGTCTCCAAGACACTTGTCTGGGTGCTCCTGCACATTCAATCTGGCTGTCACCATTGTCAGAGCATGCCTGAACCTCTACTTCCACATTTCCTACCACTGAGAGACTCTCCTCATCATTAGACACTCAGTTCTTGGCTCAGAAGCCTAAATGATCCTGCTGAAACAGGTTGGATCTTGTTGCTCCTCTGAGCAAAGCCCATTTAGTAGTATTCCCATTCATTTCAGAACAAAAGCCAAAGTCCTTACTGCAGTGTACATCCTGTCTTGCTGGAGTCTAGATCTCCACTCACCCTCCAGTACTCTATTCACCACTTCTTACAGGCCTTCCTTGCTGGAAGCTCCATTCTATGGAGAACCGAAGACTTCCTGCTTTCTTTCACTTCTTACAGG
>JADRCH010000101.1:3986993-3998700 GCA_019843965.1 Rhynchomys soricoides | reverse complement strand
AGCTCCCTTCTATGGAGAACCGAAGACTTCCTGCTTTCTTTCACTTCCAGGAGAACCCGGACCCAGCGGCACAGTGAGACTAGACAAGAATCAGGAAGCCTTGGGCTGAGATGTGAAGAACTCAATCTACTGGGTAAAAGGTTAGTCAAAGTACAGACATTTACTCAGCAGAATTCAACTGTGGATTAAAAACACAAAAGTAATCATTTAAATCAGTGTTTCTCAACCTATGGTCGCAAGCAACTGGAAGGACAAGAGGGAGGGACAGTGTCCCCTAGTGGACTGATTTGCCTGTATGTATGAATATGTACCACAAGCCTACCCAGTGCCCTCAGAAGTCAGACGAAGGACATCAGATATCCTAAAATGGTTGTTGAAGTAGTTGTGAGCTGCTGGAAACCAAACCTGGGTCTCCTGAAAGAGCCAACAAGTGCTTTTAACTACAGAGCCATTTCTCAAGTGCTTTTAACTACAGAGTCATTTCTCTAGCCCCCATCATAGTTTTTAAACAGAGAAAATAGAATCTACTAAGAAAGGTAGCGACCTGAGTTACAGAGGACCTGAGTCTGAAGGCACTAAAGTAGCAAAACAAATTTCATTTAGTTCTGTTAGACTTCATTTTAGGCTTTTGTCCTCAGAGTGACTTGGCCCCCACCCTTGAGTTCTGGAAAAACATGAGATATTCTTGCAGTTGCAAAATAGACATAACATCTGTAGCCAACCTAAAATAACAGGGTGGGCTAAGTAAACATGAATCATTCCCAGGTCAGGAAGCTCCTTTTATATGTATGGTCCCTCCCTGAGGTTTGACCAGATGCTGTAAACCAATCAGCTTAAAGGCCAACATTCCTTTATCCTCTTACCCAATCATGTAATGCCAAGGCTTAGAAATTCCCTGCTTACAGTTTTTTCCTTTATAAACCCCACTGCCTTAGACCATTGCATCAGGACAGTTTGTGGCCCAGGCTCAACCCTGAATAAAGCTCTTGTGTGCTTGCATCAGAGTTGTGGTCCTTGGTGGTCTCTTTGGGGGTCTCATGAATAGGGCATAACCAGTCCGGGTCTTAGCACCACACTGAGTAGCTTACCACCACCACCTATACTCCACTCCAGAAAATTAGATGGCTTGTTCTAGCCTCCAAGGGCACCTGTACTTATGAATACACACCCTCACACAGATAGACACATAATTAAAAAATAAACCTTAAAAGAAAGTTATAGAAATTATTCTTCCTTAGAGGGAAAGGAATATACAGAAATTGGTGATATCTGCCAAACAGCTATATGTTTGATCTTTTAATCCTGTTACTCTTAAAAAAGAAAAAAAGTATTCTTTCCTGTCTTTAGGACTCTTGTACATAGGGGTCCTAAAGTTACCCCAGAGTATTAAGACACTAGTGTTCACTCAAATTTTCAGTGCATGCTGTGCTAGCCAGCATCTAGCATGGTTACCGGTGGTCTTTGCCTCCTGGTAGTCACTCTGGTGAATACCTGAATACTATGTACACATGTATTCACTCTATTGGGCTCTTCTGTGTGACCAATTTACTAACCCAGAAGTGACAATGTGTCTGCTATCCAAGTAAAGCAATGTACAAAGCAGACTCTTCAACCACCTTATGAAGCCTTCAGATGACTGGTTGATAATATTCTTGCAACTTTGAAAGCTTGAACTAGAACTTAGCTCCCAAATTCCAGATCTGTACTAAAGTCTGAGATATGAAATGATTACTATTGTTTCAACTATTCTGAATTTGTAATGAGTAACAAATATATGAGTCCCCTCCCCATTTTGTACAGGTTGGGCATCAACCCAAGACTGCGCATTAGTAGCCAAGGCTCTACCATTGAGCTTCATCACCACTCAAACAAATTTCATGGAAACAAATTTGACCATGTGAGTTATTTTATTAAATACATACAATAGAATACAGCTTTTACACGATTAAACTAAATTAAAAATGAAATTTAAAAACCACAAACATTGCAAAAATAGCCAAAGAAAAAGTAATCTTAAGGGGCTGAAGAGATGGCTCAATGGTTAAGAGTTCTTGCTGCTTTCCTGAGTGCCTGATTTCAGTTCCCAGTACCCACAAGGTGGCTCACAAACACCCGAAACTCCAGCTCCAGGGGATAGGATAGACCTCCTTGGCCCCACAAATGAAAACTATCAAACCTTTTTTAAAAAGTCAATCTTAACATAGTGTCAGATTGAGGATATAGTTCAGTTGGTAGAGTGCTTGCCTGGTAAGGACTAAGCCCTGGGTTCCATCCCAAAGCGCAGCTTAAAACCACTTGTTGAGGTGAAGACAGAGAGACCAAGAAAGAGTTCAAGGTCATCCTCTGCAGAATAGCTTCAGTCAACTACATGAGACAATGGGGGCGGGAAAGGGGCGCTACAATTGCTTTTCTGATACTGAACCGCGACTCGGTGGCAATATGATGCGGAGCCTGAGAGGTGGCTCCAGTGAAGTTCGCTCATTTCCTAATGTTGGCTAGAGATGATCTTCTGGAAACCCAGTCCTCACACATTTGGTCACCTCAACTTGGTTGGAACTTGTCAAAGTCATCTGGTAGTTGAAGCTCTCATTCCCGTGCTTCTGACAGTTATCCTAGTGAGGAGCGCATGGGCACTCAGGACCAGGGACTGCAGCAACCTCCAGGTCCGGGTTGTCCTCTGTCCTCGCTTTCCATAGCGAGGCCCGGGGCTTCTCGTCCTCCTCACCTGGCATTGCTAACTAGAGGGAAGCCGGAAATTCCCTGCTACTAGGTGCTCAAGCTCCCCGCTGCCCTCCGTATGGGATATGTCAAGGAAGTACACCACTATCTCGCTGAGTTCTGAGACGCCATACAAACCTGCCCTGACTGGGCAACCGCTCCTCGAGGTCATGCGCCCTGTAGCAATGTCCACGGCTGAGGGGGTCGGACAGAAACTTGGGCAGTTAACGTGCAGGTTCCGTGTGTGCAATGTGCCTCAACTACTGGGGAGCACTAACATGAGGGCAAACGCGCATGCTCAGTGTGGCGTTAAGGAACTGCCGCTGTTGAGATGCGCACTTCACCTCCTCCAGGATCGCGTAACAGCGCGCATAGCTCCATGGGAAATGTAGTTTCTCGGGCTTAGAATCTCAGGCACGCCTCCCTCCTGTGCTCAGCGAGGGACTACCGCTCCCGCCTTTCCGGCAGACAGGAGCGTGCATGGACGCGGACTGAAGGGCTGGACAAGAGCGAGGAGGGCGGAACGGGTGGGAAAGCCACGCACGCGGGGGCGGGGCCTTGGCCGAGAAGCGGCCGCCGCTCGTGGTACGGTTCTAAGGAGCGAGCGGCGGAGACAACACCAGGCGTGGGCGCGAACGCTGCCGGTGGCACTCGGTGTTCTTAGGTCCCCTTGCTATTGGCCGGGACGCGGGAGAGCGCGGCGGGGGCGCTAGGTGGAAGCGGCCAATGCGAAACTGGCTGGTGCTACTGTGCCCTTGCGTGCTCGGGGCCGCGCTGCACCTCTGGCACCTCTGGCTCCGTTCCCCTCCGGCCCTCCACAACACTGGGCCAAGCGCGGCAGGTGAGGTGAGGGGCTCGGTCGCTGCGCTGGTGAGAGGCGGTGGGGATGGCTGAAGGGCCACAGGGAGGGCTCGGATGTCCCAGTACGGACAGAACAAACGAGTCTTTTCATTGGCGTCGGGCAATCCCGACTGTTGGTTTCTTCTCAGCGTGTGCTCAACGGCCCACGTCGTGGTCGAGGGTGGTCACAACTTGGGGGGGCTTCTCTCCGAGGTGGGATGGGGAAGCGAGCCTGCAGGTGCTGCGGGTGCTGGCTTTACGTGTCAGGACTCACTTTGCAGCGAGGAGGGACTGACTGACTGTACTTTGTGTTCTCTGATCATGAGGTGAGCCAGGGAAACATCTAGACGTGAACTAGAGTTCAACTGTGAGTGGAGTCGCCCCTGTAGTTCAGCTTGGGTAGCTTGCTAATTAAGGAACCTAGGAATACCGGATTCTTCTTTAACTTCGCGTACATTTGTTCCCAAACTTCATTCATCATGGGAATGAAATCTTTGTTCTCATTTGCTTTACAACCTGACGGCGCGTTTGCCCACAGTGGGTATCCAGGGTTGTCCTGCCACCCTCAACACTACCTTTGTGTCTCCTCTGTATCTTTTTCAAGTTTTTCCCGGAATGCTTATATAGAACGAGAACTAGATAGCTATTTTAAAGATAGGGTAATGCTATCTTCCATATCCAAACAGCTGTTTTCTTTTCGGAAAGTTTTAAAACAGCTAACACAGAACTAAGTCTTATACCTTATTTAGCAATCCTCAAAACTCCGACTGTTACCAGATTACACTGGGGTTATTTTATTTTAGTAATGATCTCTTCCTATTAGACAACCACCGTTTTTTGAAAAGTTTACTTGTGTTACTGAAAAGAATCTCTTAAGTGGTATAATGAAAGTACCTTATATGTGTATTTAGCTTGTGGGACTTAACAATCTGGTTAAGAAAAGGTCGTACATACAAAATGCTTTGCCTCCTAACATCTGTTGGGGTTGTGCTCTCTCACTCAAAAGATGACTAAGTTGCTAGAATCTACTTGCAGAGCCACTGTAGAATATATATGAACTTAACATTAACAGTCTTTTGGGGTTCAACACAATAAATCTTGCCGTTGCGCTTGTATTTAAGTAAGACTGCAAGCAATTTTGGGGTCTAAAACAGATTTTTCCTGATATTTTAGTGCTTATCCATTTAGGCTAGACTAGGTTAAGGACGCAAACGGTAGGAAGAGTCAAGGTTTTATGGGATGGTACTAGTTGTAAAAATTAATTTTGTGCTGATATCGGAGCTTTGTCAGATAATCAGTAGGATGTTTTAGTTAGATTCTTGTCCCACTCTCCTCCCATGGAAAAGCAGAAGTATTTTGATTGCAAAACATTCCCACAGGTCTTTTTCTATTTTGCTGTTGAAATATTTAAAACATTTGGGCGTTTTTACTTTCTGACCACATACATTAATCCTAAAATCTGAGATTTTACTAAGTATCTTTCTCTTGAAATAACTTTTTAAAATTTATTTTTTCTTTTTTGCTACTCTGTTGAAATCCCATTTAAGCCACAATAGTACTTTTTTACATTTGTGTGTCTGTGTTCATGTGCATGTGTGCGTGTGCGCAGGAGTGCGCACATTGGTACAGCATGGAGCTTTTGTAAACGTTGAAGGACAACTTGTGAGTCAATTCTCTCCTTCCACCATGTTGGTTTTGATTTTGTGATGTTCAGAGTTTGATTATCAGACTTAGCAAGTCCTTTGACCTGATGAACCATTTTATTCGTCCAATAACTTTTTGAAAGGGAAATTTACCTTCCCTGAATATTAGAAAAGCCCTTTGGCTAATGTTTGGTTCAGCAAATGGTAGAGGGCTACTGAGCCATCTTCTCTCCTAGGTCGGAATTAGCAAATAATTAATGTAGAGTGTAAAGACTTCCAAGTCGTAACCATTTGAAAGGAAGACAGCATAAGACTATGTCATGGGGATGTGAGTATGATGTGGAAAAATGAGGCAGACTTCTAAAAGTTGGTCTAAGAGATGAAGGAAGGCCCTGTGAAAAGGTGACAGCTGAGCAAGGACTGAGGGAAGTGAGTGAGTCATGTCAGTACTAAGATTAGCAACTTTTCTAAAGTAGTGACTTTAAACAGCTGAAAACAGTCATGGAGCACAACTGGTTAGAAGGAAGGTTTCTTGTGAAATATAGCACACTGTAGGTACAGACAGGAAAGGAAACGATAGCCAGAGAATATAAACTATGACTTGATTGTTGCGGACTGGTTTTGGACAGTCAGTACCTTAGCAGAAATTATGCAGTGGTCAATATAGAAAGCTTATGTGATGGAGAAAAGCCTTCACTTTGTAAGGTATCTGGAAAGAAGGAAGCCAGAGTTGTAAAGAAAAGTAGCTTATCACCAAGTATACATTTGGATAGCTAGGTGTAGGGCTGGATACCTGGGTCCAACATGTTTGTTGACAGACTGGGCAAGCAGTTCAAAGACAAATTGAGCTTGATGTCCAGCTTTTGCCTAGAGCTGGTTCTTCCAAAAGTATCCCTCTATGGTATATCGCAGGATTTCATTTCTCATGTATATAAACTATAAGAATTTGATCAGCAAAACACTCAGATCAGTGCCTGAGTCACTCCTGGAATTTTGGTGAGTATCTTAGTTTGAGTTTTACTGCTATGAACAGACATCACAACCAAGGCAACTCTTACAAGGACAACATTTAACTGGGACTGGCTTATAGGTTCAGAGGTTCAGTCCATTATTATCAAGGTGAGAACATGGCAGCATCCAGGCAGGCATAATGCAGGAGGGGGTATTCCATCAAGGCTATACCTCCTAATAGTGCAGTTCCCTGGGCCAAACATGTAAACCATCACATTCCACTCCCTGGCCCCTTAGACTTATTCAAACACACAAGTCTATGGGGGGCATACCTACCCATGGCATGATAAAAAACAGTACATTTAGTCCTACTTGCAAAGTCCCCATAGTCTAGAGTAGTTTCAACAATGTTAAAAGTTTCATCCAATGACTTAACTTTAATCCCCAAAGCAAGACAGAAAACCAGCTAGGCAAACTCCAAACTCTGCATCTCCATGGCAGACGTCAAAGCAGTCTTCAGATCTCCAACTCCTTTTTCATCTTTGTTGACTGCAACAAACTTCTTTCTCCTGAGCTGGTTCCACTCCCTGTTAGCAGTTTTCCTCTGCAGATAGCCCATGGCTCTGGCATCTTAAAAATCTTGGGGACAACTTCAATGTTACAGCTTCTTGTTTCAATGTCTAAGATGCACACATGATCCTCCAAAGGGCTGTCATCACTTCTCCAGCTCTGTCCTCTGTAGCACTCCACTCCATTGCTGCTGCTATTCTTGGTGACCTTCTGTACTGGCTGGTTTTGTGTCAACTTGACACAAGCTGGAGTTATTACAGAGAAAGGAGTTTCAGTTGAGAAAATGCCTCCATGAGATCTAGGGGTAAGGCATTTTCTCAATTAGTGATCAAGGGGGGAGGGCCCCTTGTGAGTGGTACCATCTGTGGGCTGGTAGTCTTGGGCTCTATAAGAAAGCAAGCAAGCAAGCCAGTAAGCAGCATTTCTCCATGGCCTCTGCATCAGCTTCTGTTCCTTGACCTGCCTGAGTTCCAGTCCTGACTTCCTTTCATGATGAACAGCAATTAGAAGTGTAAGCCAAATAAACTCTTTCCTCTCCACCTTGCATCTTGGTCGTGATATTTGTGCAGGAATAGAAACTCTGAGTAAGAAAAATTGGTACCAGAGTAATGGGGTATTCCTGTGACAACCTGACCATGTCTTGGGGAGGACTGTGGAAGGACTTTGGAACTTTGGGCTTGAAGATCCATTCAGTGTTAAGAGCTCTGTGGGATGTTGTGTAGGAGCTTGGAAGATAATGTTGAGAACAGTGCAGAAGATGGAGGCCTGGCTTGTGACATTTCAGAGGGAAGATTAAAGACTCTTACCAGGGCCATTGCTAGTTTGATTTAAGATTCAGTGGTTTTGGTTATCTGGTGCTGAAGAAATCAGCTGTGATTAACAAAATACCAGAACTACTAAAGCAAAACCATTGCATTGCTGGGACTATTGGTGCTGGTTAGCTGGAGCTGGGAAATTGGTGGTGATAGGGAAGAGACCAGCATCATTGAGGTGAAATCTGAGAAGTGTTTTCTGAGAGCACAGAGGCTACATTCCAGAGATAGCCAGGGTTGTACCTTGTGCTGTGGCTGGACTTGGTAATGTGTAAGAGTCACCCAGGTTGTACTGGTTTTGAAGGCATGAAGGAGTCATGAAGATCAGCTGAGGCCTGGGCACTGTGAGAGGCTGCGGAAGGCCATTGGTGAAGGTGCAGCCTCAGTTGCAATTGATGGCCCAGGGCTGAAAGAGTCATGCAAAGGAGGTGAGGCTTGGCACCATGAAGAGAGCCTATGAGAGGCTGTTGGTAAAACCTAGTTGTAGCGTAGCGGAAGACAGCAGTGTTTTGGAGATGCCAGTACCATGAGATGACCACCAAGAACAACAACAGCCGTGGAGTATAGGTATCTGGAGCCTATAAGAAAAGGTGTGTGCTACAAAGGGCAGAGCTGGAGAAGAGACTCAAGCCCTTGGAGGAATCCAGAAGATAGTGAGTGGATCCCAGACATTGGACGGTTGGAGTTTGATTTTACTTTTTTTTTTTTTTCGAGACAGGGTTTCTCTGTGTAGCCCTGGCTGTCCTGGAACTCACTCTGTAGACCAGGCTGGCCTTGAACTCAGAAATCCGCCTGCCTCTGCCTCCCAAGTGCTGGGATTAAAGGCGTGCGCCACCACTGCCCGGCTTGATTTTACTTTTAGTTGTGACTGCACCCTGATATATTTTCCCTCCTGAAGGAGGAAGGTATTTTAGTGGAGCCCACAGTTAGGAGACTTCTAATGGTAAAAAGACTTTGAATTCTAAGAGAGTGGATATTTTTAAAGGGATTGAAATTTTGATATGTACGAATGTGCAAAGACTGTGGGACTTTTAAAGTTATTTAGATCTTGGGGATGAATAAGAAAATAAGGGTTGAGGCTTAATAGTGATGTGTTTGTGTGTCAAGTTGACAAGGGGTCAATTGTACTGGCTGGTTTTATGTCAACTTGACACAAGCTGGAGTTATCACAGAGAAAGAAGTTTCAATTGAGAAAATGCCTCCATGAGATCCAGCGGTAAGGTATTTACTCAATTAGTGATCAAGGGGGGAGGGCCCCTTTTGAGTGGTACCATCTGTGGGCTGGTAGTCTTGGGCTCTATAAGAAAGCAAGTGAGCAAGCCAGTAAGCAGCATTTTTCCATGGCCTCTGCATCAGCTTCTGTTCCTTGACCTGCCTGAGTTCCAGTCCTGACTTCCTTTCGTGATAAACAGCAATTTGAAGTGTAAACCGAATAAACCTTTTCCGCACCAACTTGCATCTTGGTCATGATATTTGTGTAGGAATTGAAACCCTGACTAAGACACCACCCCATGGTACTGGCATCTCCAGTACACTGGGGTCTTCTGCTGCAACTAGGCTTCACCAATAGCCTCTCATAGGCTCTCTTCATGGTGCCAAGCCTCAAATCCTTTGCATGACTCCTTCAGTCTTGGGCCATCAAACTGCTGCACCTTCACTAATGGTCTTCTGTAGCCTCTCATAGAAGCTGAGCCTCAGCTGTTTGTCATGACTCTTTCGTGCCTCTTCAAAACCAGTACCACCTGGGTGACTTACACATTACCAAGGACAGCTGCAGCACAAGGTACAACCCTGGATATCTCTGGAACACAGTTTTTTTTTGTGCTTTCAGAAAACAGTTCCCGGAAGATTTCCCCTCAGTGATGCTGGTCTCAGTCACCACTAATTTCTTAGCTCCAGATAACCAGCATCAGTTGTCCTAGCAGTTCCTTTTATTCTGGATTCTAAAGCCAGTGCCATGTGGCCGGAGCTGCTGAGTTCTGCTGCTTGCTGGGGCTGGAACATGGCCCCCTTGTTCTATTACAGTATGACCAGCTTTCTGTTTTCCAACTTCTTCACTGCCTAAGCTTGGCTGTCCTGGAACTTGCTCTTTAGACTGACTGAACTTTGAGATCTTTGTGTCTATCTCCTAAGCACTGGGATTAAAGGTGTGGTCCACCAAGCCTGGATTTAAGTTTTTCTTCACCTAAAACTTGATCTGTTCTATGCTGTTCTTGAACTCGGAGTTTTGCTTTTCTTTGCCTCCTGTGATTAAAGCCTTATACTACCTACCATGCCTGGGCCTAAATTTAGCTGGATGGGATCTTGCCCAGGTTACTACTCCCTTAATTCAATTTAATAACTTTGAACACATGATTCAGATCCATTTCACTTTCTGGTACCCCTTTAATACTCGAACCTTATATTTTATATTTTTCCTTTCTAAGCTTGGTATTCTTAAGATTCTCTTCATGAGACTTAACCAGAGAACAAAGTCTATGATGGGCATTTCTAAGACTTCCTTTGTCAATGCAATTAATTTGAGTCTCTTCACCTTAGCCTCAGGCAGACTCTTCAGACAAGGGCAAAAAGTAGCCACATTCTTCACCAAAATACCACAGAAACAGTCTCTAGGCCACATATTGAAATTCTCCATTGAAACCTCTTGGGCCAGGTCTGCACAATTCAAATCATTATCAGTAACAAAGTCTTCCATATTCCTTCTAGGATAGGCCATCCACCCCCATTGAAAGCATTCTACTGCATTCCAAATCCTAACATCCACCTTCTTCCAAACATCAGCATGGTCAGGCCTATTACAGAAATACTCCAGCCCCTGTCTTAGTTAGGGTTTTACTGCTGTGAACAGACACCATGACCAAGACAACTCTTATAAGGACAACATTTAATTGGAGGCTGGCTTACAGGTGCAGAGGTTCAGCCTATTATCAAGTAGAGAACATGGGAGCATCCAGGCAGGCATGGTGCAGGAGGAGCTGAGAGTTCTACATCTTCATCTGAAGGCTGCTATCAGAATACGACTCCAGGCAGCTAGGACTAGGGTATCAAAGCCCATGCCCACAGTGACACACCTCGTACTAGTGCTACTCCCTGGACTGAACATACATGAACCATCACAGAGAGTGTTGGTAGTAGGGGGATGACTAATGTCTTTGCCAGTATGGTTCATTGAAGCTGGCAGATGCACACTGTAGTGACTCAGTTGACTGGTTCATCAGTAGATCTGTAATGGGCTCTTACGTTTTCCTCATTTTCAAGATTTCTGCCTGCTCGTGGTGGATGTCATCAAGAGCATACATATCTGGGTGTTTGTTTTTGGTTTGTTTTTTTTTTTTCCTTAGGCTTATTTTCAAGGTCAACTTACCTTGGCCTTTAATATCCAAGATTATTGCAAAGCCCAGGAAGTTGCCAGACTCTTGGGATAGATTGCTTACTAAAATAAACAGCTATTGCTCTTGGGGCGCTTGCTTGGGGTTGTGAGTTATTCCTGTCATTGTGGAGATCTTGTTCCCTGTGGGCTTGTGCCATTTAGCATAGCAGACATAAGAAATGCTCAGTTTGAATGAATGAATGAATCAAGAGAATAAAACTGAGACTATATGAATTTTCTACCTATATTACCTATTTACATGCCATGAGGACCTTATAATTTAAATATATTTAAAATAAGTTCTGTTGAGGGAAACTTGAAATTACTTTTAAATGAAAGGAAAAAAACATGGTCTGTTCTTCTGGATTATTTTCAATATATTGCATGTTTTGAAAAATGTATTTTGAAAATGTTCTTGATGTATCACACACATTCTTTTCAGGTATGTGGCTGTGCAGGCTGATATATTTTTCACAGTCGGAGGCCTCTCAATCATTTAATTTTAAAAAGGAAATCTATGGGGTTGGGAAGCTAGCTCAGTTGATAAAATGATTGTCTTAACATACGCATGAGGATCTGAATTAGATCTCTAGTATCAACTCACCAAAATTCAGGCATGGTAATGCACAGTTGTAATCCCAACACTTAGGAGGCTGAAGGATCCTGGGACTTACTGGCTAGCCAGCCTAAATAGATCAGTGATGCCTCAAAAAATAAGGTGAACAGCATTTGAAGAATGAAATGCCAAACAAAGTTCCTACCTTCCCAAAGTGTTGAATATGTGTTCACAGTGTGTTCTGGGT
>JADRCH010000101.1:3937020-3986983 GCA_019843965.1 Rhynchomys soricoides | reverse complement strand
GTAAAACACTTCCAGATTACAGTCCTGAGTCCTGCAGTCCAGTGAGGCAGAGTAGCTATTATCTTGAGATCATTGTCAGCATTCTCTTGAAGTACCTGCCATTTGATTTTTACCTTTGAAGAAGACGTTTGTCACTTCAAATGGAGAAGAAATCTAATGTCCCCCTAATTCAAACTCAGTGTCTAGTGAAGTTAGGCTCTTTCCTCTGGAGGTTGTTGCCTTCTTTCATGACTTGTCCCTTAGTGTTTATGTCTTGGTCGTCCCGTCCCACCCCCTTCCTGTTTCTAGATACTGGAACCAAGCTAGGTTTCCTATGCTTATCCCATATAACAGTGAGATGAGTATAGAAAGTGAAACCAGTGAAAGGAGCCACAAGCTTGAGTGACTACCTGGGTCCTTGAAGTACCCACCGGAAACTTACCCGTTTATGTAGGGAGTCGACTGGATGGGACTCCGTGGATGTGTGTGTGATGGAACGTGGTTTTCATATAACTGCAGTGCATCTGAGAATAGAAGTTCTCCAGGAGGCCAAGATACACTCTGGATTCTCTGCAAGAAAAAGATTGTTGCCTGCAGAGTAAAGCAGTTGAACAGAAGTGGCTTAGATGGGAGTTAGAAGCAGGGAGAAAGGACATCGAACAGAGGTGAACAATACAATCAAAAAGCTGTAATCTTTAAGGCTGTCACATACTAGTGGTTATCTTTGTATATATTATAGTTGTTTAAAACAAAAAAACAGACCTCGTTTGGCAGTAATATGGATGATTCATGGAGAAACTAGTAAAAGCTTACAGTCTAAACAGAAACTAGATTCAGTGCCCAGCAAGGGATAGGTATGAGAAATTTTTCATGAAGAAATCTGAGGCATTCAGAGGTTAAATTATGTGCTGTGTGCCCTATTTCTAAATGATCTGCTTTGATTAGATACCACAAATAAGGTAGTATTTTGATCTCAGGGATATTTGAATTAGTTCTGAAAATTTGTTTTTGTCTAGAAACTTTATTTTCTGATGTTAGATTAATGAAGGACAGGTTAAATGTGACTTTTGCCTTTTGGCCTTTTACAGATTTTGTTGTTGTTTGGTTGGTTGGTTTGGTTTAGTTTGGTTTTGGTTTTTTTGAAACAGGGTTTCTCTTGCATAGCTTTAACTGTTCTGGAACTCACTCTGTGACCAGGCTATCCTCAAACTCATAGAGATCCTCCTGTCTCTGCCTCCCAAATGCTGAAATCAAAGGCTAGTGCCACAACCATTTGGCCTTTTATAAATTTTTAATCTTTTTTTGAAATTTTTTATTTTATGTATATGAGTACACTGTAGCTGTCTTCAGACACACCAGAAGAGGGCGTCAGATCCCATTACAGATGGATGTGAGCCACCACTTGGTTGCTGGGAATTGAACTCAGGACCTCTGGAAGAGCACTCAGTGCTCTTAACCTCTGAGCCATCTCTCCAGCCTCCCATTTTTAATCTTTTAAAAAGACACTTTGAAACAGAAATTAAAATTTAGAATTAAAAAATTCTAGCTAGGTGGTGCTTCACAGATGCAGGAGGATGGGAAGTTCAAGTTGAGTTTCTGACCAGCCCAGGTAACACATGACCTTGTCTCAAACAAAAAGAAAAGAGTTTTTTCTCTGTCAGTTTTTGCTTGATTATGAAATAGAGACATATGGGAGGCAGATTGCTTACCTGAGGTAGTGCCTTATTTTAGCTATGGGACTGGGTGGTGATTACATTGCCTCTATCCTGTCACTAGAGTACACTTACTATTAATATCATTGGCAGTTTTATACAAGAGTTTCAATTGTATTCCAAATTATACTCATTTAGAGTTCTAGCAATAGCTATAAATACTGAATTCTCTGTATTGTCTTTTCATTTGCTCAGTAAGTATCTGCATGTCATGGTGATGAACATTAGATCATATTATAGAGCTGGGGATGTAGGTCAGTAGTAGAAGTGCTAGCATAGCATGCACAGGTCCCCAGCACGTCAGAAGAAAAGATAGCCTGTATGTAATGTTTACTATATTAATATCGGATATTCAAGGACGATGGACAAGCTTAATCCATGAGCATGCAGATTTATGTTGAAGATAACATTCTGTGGCTATAGAACTCATTTTGGTATAAGATTTGTGATAGAGCAATACAAATATCTCCAGCAATAAAAAGAAAGGCATAGCCTCTCTTCTGTCTTATTTCTAAGAATGAATTTTTTCAACTAAAATAGAATCCTCTCCATTAGATAGTCAGTACAACAGTGAAAGGTGAGCTATATATATGACTTGTTACAGGATTTTTCTTTTCTTACTAAAATGTTACTTCTGGTTCATTCTTTAGAAAATTTGGTTTGTAATAAAAGTTTTAGCTGACTTTGTGGGGGGGGGAGGGAGAGAGGGAGGGAGAGAGTAGTGATAGTGTCTAACATGGAGGTCCTTTGATTCATCCCCCACACTTAATAACTATCATTTATGTACTAACAGTCCTAAACTAGGACCTTTATACGCATTACCTCACTTAATGCTTACATGTTTATGAGAAATATTGTAGTCACTTTATATTTAAGGAAAACTGAGACGCAAGAGGTTCAGTAACTTACAGTCAGCCAGGTGTGGCTGTCCATGCCTGTCATCCCAGTACTGGGTCGATGAAAGCAGTAGGATTGGGAGTTCAGAGCTAGAGTCGTCTTCACCTTTGTAGGTGTTGAATGCCAGTCTGGGCTAGGTGTTAGAACCCTGTCTCAAAACACACCACCACCCAACAAATCTCATAGTAAATATGTGAAGGATCCAGGATTCTAACTGTGGCCTAACTGATTTTCTTACTGCCTATTATTTGTTATTTATGCCATCTTGTCTTTTACAGCTGATTTTTATAACAAAACTTGCTTGTTTTGAAAATCTTTATGTTGGCATAAATACTTACATACATGTGAAATACCAAAAGCCTATATACCAATATGTTAGTTGTACATATTTCTGGATGCCGAGTTTATGGTTTTTTAAATTTTCAAATGAAATTTAAAATTTTGTTTCTATTTATCTGTATATTTTACAGCATAAGTGTGTTTTATTTGTAATAAACTTTTTATGAAATATGCTGCTTACTGTAGTTGAGATGTCATGACTGACTTGCAATTTATGTTATTTATTTATAGATCAATCAGCCTTATTTCCTCCGTGGAAATTTAGTCACTATGATGTGGTAGTTGGTGTGTTATCAGCTCGAAATAACCACGAACTTCGAAATGTAATCAGGAACACTTGGCTGAAGGATTTGCTGCGCCATCCTACCTTAAGTCAGCGGTGGGTTTCCTGAGTTATTCCCTTTCCTGGTTCAAGAACTGAAAAAGAACAAAAACCCCTTAGTTTTAAAAAGTCAGATCTTGGGGCTGGGTAGATAGCTTAGTGATTAAGAGTATTTGGCTGTCTTCTGGAGGACCTAGGTTCAATTCCCAGCACCCACATGGTGGCTCACAACTGTTCTGTAACTCCAGGTCCAGGGGATCTTACGTCCTTTCTGGCCTCTGTGGGCACTGCACACATGTGGTACACTGACACATGTAGACAAAACACTCATGTCTAAAATAAAAGCCTTTTTTTTAAAAAAACAAAAAAGAGTGAGAGAGAGAGAGAGAGAGAGAGAGAGAGACTGATTTAGAAACATGGCTCTTTTGGGAGAAATGGCCATTTCCTTCTGAGTTTTAGAAGTAATTTTTATCAAGATTTTAAGCCAAAAGGCACTTGAAAGAGTATTTTCAAAACTTCACTTTTCTTGAGTTTTTAGTGGTTTTGGTGGTATAATCTATAGGGTCTGTGGCATGCCGTGTTCTTGTAACCATGCCCCCTGAGCTGGGCCTTGCCTCTTGCTGATAGTAGATGGCCCAGTGGCTGGTCAGAGATGCTCGGACCAGAGTGCTTAGATGGGGAACAAGGAAAACCAAGATAACGCAATGGCGGCAATGACTACTGGAACTCAAGCGCTGCAAGTGGTTCTGAGGTCTTTTCTTGCTTGGTAATAGGATTTATTATTGCAGTCACGTACATGTACATGCCATGTACATGTATGGGGTACAAGGGAGATACATGTAAAACAGCCTAAAATAGGCTGGAGCTGGTTCAGCAGTTAAGAAAACCAGCTGCTCTTTCAGAGAAACCTGAGTTCTGATCCCCACACCTTCATCTGGTGCCTTGCAACATCCTAGAATTCCAGCTCCAAGGAAGTCAACTCCCTTTTCTGGCCTTTGCAGCCACACTCATAGGCAGGGCAGACACACACACACACACACACACACACACACGATGATGAAATCAGCCTTTTTAAATAGCCTGGAGTGCCTGAGAAACATTAGTCATGTGTAACCTGGGGTTGTAGGAGGTGAATGTTACAGCAGAGACAAAGCCTAGGAAGGCAGGAAATGAGACTATAGAAGTGGCAAAAGGAGGAAAGGCCTGTGGCTGTGAGAAGTCAGCAGTGACCTGTGTAGCTCATGGCAAGCAGGTGTGCAGAAGCAGACTTGTTCAGACAAGAACTGCTGAGGAGTGTGACTACTTCGTGATGACTCATCAGAATCTGTAGAGAGAACAGGAGGTGTCTGACGTGAGAGTTGTGAAATCCTCAGTCCACGTGCTAAGTACTGATGAGAAGAGAAAGGAGCTTAGCTGAGTTTGAGCTCAGGAACCTACAGGCTATGGTGTACTCTATAAATGTTTATTGAATGGCTCATATGGATTTAGGTTTATCACAATTTTATTGCTATAAAGACTCACAGCACATAATTGATAACATGCAGTACTCTGTAAAATTAGTAAATTCTATTTGGCCAGTTAATTTTCATAGAATGCTTCTGTTTTGCCAGAATATTAGATTTGTAATAAACTTAAGGCTGGAATCACCAAAGGCTTATAGCTCTGAAGTAAATATTTTAGGTTAAAGAATAAGACTTAAAGCTGGAGAGAAAGCTCAGCAAGCACTTGCTTGCTCTTCTAGAGAACCCAGGATCAATTCAAAGCACCCTCATGGCAGTTCACAACTGTCTGTAATTCCAGTTCCAGGCGACCTACTACCCTCTTCTGACTTCCATGGGAACTACATTGCATATGGCACACAGATGTTCATGCAGGCAAAATACCCATACACATAAAAATAATAAATGTTCAGATTTTTTTTTCTGCTAAGATATGTCACTACTTTATTCTTAGTCAATGAAGTCAGTGACTTCTTTGGATCATCTAATAGTTTTTGGACATTGAAAGCGTATTCATATTTTTTTTTTAGTACTATTAAGAAAGTAAAGGCTGGAATTCATTATCCATAGGCTTAATCTGCACTGATAACATTTTCTCATACTTTCAGTCTAGACAGACAGCGGTACAAGAAATCGACTCCTTACTGTTTATCAATTTCTGTGGTTTAAATTTTCACGAAGGCCAATTTCAAGCAACTACTGTGATGTAATTGGGTGCAGAATTGTAAAAAAGATACATCGTGACTATTCCATCAAATAGATAAAAATGTAAATAACCTTAATAAGCCCAGAAAGTGCAGAATTTGAGTGTTTCCTTGTTTTAAATATATTTAGTTTCTGTAAATTAATAAATACTGTACTTAACCATTTACAGAATTCCTGAAATTTGACAACTGGCTCTCTTAAGCTAGCGCTTCAGAACTCAGCTCCCTGTGGTTAATCTAGATGACAAGGCCAAAGAACTTGAAGAGTGATTACTTAGAAGTTAAGTCTACACTTGATGTTCAAGTTTAAGCATCATTCTTGGAGCAGTTGCAGCCTTAGGAATAAATAAGTGTTGCCAGAGAATAGAGAGTAAGAAGAATGAGCAGACCAAGGAGAGATGAAGGGCAACAGGTAACATGGGTAACGGATCACAAGGTAACCAGTGACACAAGGTTTAAGAACGGTAGAGACCTCCTCCAAGAAACACTAGTCTAGTGAGGGAAAAGGTAAATTCTAAATGCAGTTTGAGAAGTTGATGTTACCATGAATCTGTTGTTAGCTAACATGAGCATTTACATCTGCTTTAGTACTACAGAAGAGAGCTCGTATAAAATCACTCAATAGTTAGCAACCCTTGGGTTGCATGCCCCCTCCTTTTGTTAGGCCAGAAAAATAAAGTTAAAAATCAGTCCTAATAAATGCTAGTGCCTCAAAGGTCTGAAATGAGCATGAGGAAGTGGCTATGTGTGGGGTGAAGATCTATTACTGACTTTAATGCCAACCCATCTCTCAGTGTGCTTGTGAAGTTCATAATAGGTGCCCGTGGCTGTGAAGTGCCTGTGGAAGACAGGGAGGATCCTTACTCCTGCCGACTGCTCAACATCACCAATCCAGGTGCGTTATCCACTAGGTTGCCATCTATAAGTTTGTTCTCAAGTAAAAGGTGCTAAATTTTATGAGAGAGAGTCTGTTTTTAACCAACAAAATATTTGTCACCAAAATTTATGTTCCAGCCTTTCTGACAGACTTACTAGTCACTCAGGGAATCTCTGAGATTATTTACTGACACAGATTTTCAGGGCTGTTCTTTAGGAAGACTTAGTACAGTCTGAAGAATTAGATTACTCACTGTATTAGTCAGTGTTCTCTGGAGTCACAGAATTTATGGGTAGTCTCTATATGGTAAGGGAATTTGTTATGATGACTTACAGTCTGTAGTCCAACTCCTCAACAATGGTCAGCTATGAATGGGAAGTCCAAGGAAGTCCAAGGCTAGTTGTTTCAGCTGGTATTCTGGAAATAGATTCCAACAGATGTGCTGGCAGGTAGATACAAGCAGGTGAAGAAGAGGGACTCTTCCTTCTTCCAATGTCCCTATGTAGGTCCCCAGCAGAAGGTGTGGCCCAGATTAAAGGTGTGTGCCACCACACTTGGATCTGGGCCTTGTTTTGTCCCAGGCTGAACTTGAACTCAGAGATCTCTTTGCCTTAGTCTTTTGGGATTAAAGGTGTGTACTACTTTGCCTGGGCTTAAGCTTTTCATGACCCACTATGTCTCAAGATCTCCATGCCAAGATCCAGGTCGAAAACTTGTGTCTCCCAGCCTCAAGATCTGGATCACAAGTAAGCCCTCCAATTCTGGATTGTAGTTCATTCCAGATGTGGTCAAGTTGACAACCAGGAATAGCCATTACACTCATAGATTGCTGAATTTTGAAGTTCTGGAAAACTATTGATTTTTACCAGTTAATTTATAAAAGCCATAATATGCAAATTGTGAGTTGACTTTGATTTTGAATTACTGCTAAAAACCAGGAATCCCAGCAGGAACCTGAAGTGGGAAGAGCATGCATTTATTTATTTATTTATTAACTTTAATTAAAAAGTTAAAAGCCATGAACTATTGACTAAGCTTCTGCAAAAGAAACAGGTTTGAAATGTTAAAAAAATATTTTACTGCCAGTCAATGGTGTCTCACACCTTTAATCCTAGCACTTGGGAGGCAGAGGTAGGTGGATCTTTGTGAGTTTGAGGACAGCCAGAGCTACACAGAGAAACCCTGTTTCAAACAAAACAAACAAAAAGTTATATTCCTTAGAATTAAGTTTGTGAGAAGTGGGTGAGGATGCATAGGCTGATGCTAGCCAGGGAGGCTGTTCCCACTGAATTAGCATTTCTGTTATGTTCAGCTGCAGTTGTAAAGGAGGTTTTCCAAATCTCTGCTTAGTCCCAGGCCTGGATTCTGGTATTTTAAAGTTTGCTGGGCCTTCCTAGTTACGTGTATCTCCCTTTTTAGAAGTTTGGTAATATGCAGATATGGGCTGTGAACCTGGCTCTGAAGCCAGCTCTGCCACATTCTAGCTCTGTGGCCTCCTGATTCTATATTTTATCATCTATAAGCAAGAATAGAGTCTGCCATTGCAGCCCATGGGAGGCCAAGGCAGGAAGATTGACACAAGTTTGAGATCACCCTGGCTACATGATGAGTTCCAGGTCAGACTGAGCTACAAGAGTTAGATGCTATTAAAAAAAAAAGCTTATCCCATGGAGACTTGTAGGTCCTGGGACTCCATAGATGCTGTATTAAAGAGCCTGGTTTTTTCATTGGTTATATTCCAACTCACTTTTTAATAAATTGAGAATATATTCTAGTCTTTGTTATAAAGCATTTTACATATAAATGTGTTCTTCTGAGGACAGGTTCTATTAACTTTTATGTAGAGTGTAAAAATATCATAAACCTCATTGGATGTTGTATTGTTGCTAATGCAGTAGCTTACAGAAATCGAAAGAGTTGAAAACTAAATTAAAGCCAAACAACTACATACAGAAACCTAAACAGGGCTGGAGGTATGACTTACTGGCTGTGCCTGCCTACCAGTGTGCAGGCTGGTCCCATCCCCAGCACTTGTTATCTTGAATTTACTCTCTTAAATTCTATTACTAAGAGAGGAGTGGATGTTCCATTAATAGAAAACTTTCATCATTTAATACATAAACAGTTTTTAAAGCTGTACTGTTTAATGTAGGTATATCTTATTACCTCCTGAGCCTTTGGGTTATTTCAGTATTTAAAGGTCATGATGAGCATTAATCATGTCCAGAAGTTTTGATTAATAGCTGCTATCAAAGCAATAAGATTTCCTGCTACAGGCAGCTTGAGCTTAAAGTACATTTTTTAAAGGTAAATAGCGTTTAGGAATCTTGACCTGCTGTTTTTAATAATATGCTTCTAACTATGGATAGATGCCGTTTGTCTCCTGAATATATAGATAGATTGTGTGTGTGTGTGGTGTGTTTGTGTGGTGTGTGTGTGTATACACATTTGTTTAACTGGTTGGGTCATCAGCAGAGTTTGAAACCATAGTTCTAAAAACTATAGAGAATAAAAAAAAAAAAAAACTATAGAGAATGTTGCCTTTAAAGTAGGGTTTATATTTCTCAAACTAGTACTGATACTTTTTGGGTATTATCTATATCATATAATCTATCCTGGTTCATTTATAGAAATTAGAAAAGTTTACTTGAAAGAGACTATTGACTGTGGGTATAGCTCTGTAGTAGAGTTCTTTCTTAACCTGGATAAAGCCCAGGCTTAGTTCCCAGGGCTGGAGAAAGGAAAAAAAACAGTCCAGGGAGCTAATGAACCAGTAAAAAGACCATTGACTTGTGAGTCATTAAACCAGTCCAGGGAGCTAATGAACCAGTAAAAAGACCGTTGACTTGTGAGTCATTAAACCCAAGTGTGATTCTTGAGTCTGTAATCCTTTGGGATGATTACTTAGTGTCCTTTAGGGTTACAGTGTCTTAACTGGCAAGTGATATAATGCTCCTCCCGCATAGTGAAGTGGTTAATGTATAGATGGGCAGTGATATAGTAGATGATCAAAATCTGATTTACTTACCTGCCATAAATATTTTACAGCAAACGTCTCAGTGTTGTTTGAAGTGATTTCAGTTACTCCTATACTGCAGTGCTTTCTTTTACTGTCAAAAACTTTTAATTGCTTAATAACACGTAGCATTTATCATTATCCAGTCCTCCCATGTAGATGCCTTGCAGTTGATTTATATTTAATATTCACCAGTGGGATGTATGTGTGTGTTTGCACATGTGTATGTGCAGAAGTCTGAATTTTATTTATTTGGTTATGTAAACCCTATTCTCATTGTTTGTTTAGTTTTGAATCAAGAAATTGAGGCATTCAGCTTTCCTGAAGATGCCTCCTCATCTAGACTCTCTGAAGACCGAGTTGTCAGCGTGAGTTTCAGAGTTCTCTACCCAATCGTGATTACCAGTCTCGGAGTGTTCTATGATTCCAGTGATACTGGTTTTCAGAGGAACATCACAGTCAAGTTGTATCAGACAGAGCAGGAGGTGTGTACTGGCACGAACAGGATTTTTCTTCTTTCAAAACAACTTTTCTTTGTGCTCCAATAGATTGAAAGACTAAACCACTCTCTGTGGTTGCGTGACTTTCATCTTTCTTCCTGTATTGGTTGAACTTATAGTATGTTGCATTGCAGTGCTGGTTTGGGGAGAGATTATTATAAATGCATGAGTTATATGTACCAAAGAAAATAGTTGGGCTGGACTAGAAATTCCCAATAAAATTCTCCATAGCTTCATTAATGAAGGTATCAGAAGCATGAGTTAGAAAAAAGACAAAACTGGTGCTGACAAAATTGTATAGCAACCTGTAGAAGAGTAAAATTGGGTCCTTGCTTAAAAATCAATTCAGCACATCAAAACGACTATTCATCACGATCAAGTAGGCTTCATCTCAGGGATGCAGGGATGGTTCAATACCCGGAAATCCATCAATGTAATCCACTACATAAGCAAACTCAAAGAAAAAAACCCACATGGATCATCTCACTAGATGCTGAGAAAGCATTTGACAAAATTCAACATCCCTTCATGGTAAAAGTCTTCGAAAGATCAGAAAGTCAAAGCCCATACCTAAACATAGTAAAAGCAATATACTGCAAACCAGTGGCCAATATCAAACTAAATGGAGAGAAACTTGAAGCAATCCCAGTAAAATCAGGGACTAGACCAGGCTGCCATCTCTCTCCCTTTCTATTCAATATAGTACTTGAAGTTCTAGCTAGAGCAATTAGACAACAAAAGGAGGTCAAAGGGATACAAATTGGAAAGGAGGAAATCAAAATATCACTATTTGCAGATGATATGATGGTATACTTAAGTGACCCGAAAAACTCCACCAGAGATCTGCCACAGCTGATAAACAACTTCAGCAGAGTGGCTGGATACAAAATTAACTCAAACAAATTGGTAGCCTTTCTGTACTCTAAGGATAAACAGGCTTAGAAAGAAATTAGGGAAATGACACCCTTCACAATTGTCACAAACAATAGAAAGTATCTTGGTGTGAAGGAGAAGCCCTTGGTCCTGTGAAGGCTGGATTCCAGTGTTCAAGAGTGCTAGGGCGGTGAGGAGGAAGTGGATAGGGGGAGGGAGGATGGGAGAGGAGGGGTTCTGGAGGGGAAACTGGAAAAGGGGATAACATTTGAAATGTAAATACATAAAATATCCAATGAGAGAGAGAGAGAGAGAGAGAGAGAGAAGAAAGGAAGGGGAAAGGTAGGCTAGTTTGTGGAGCACGAACCTCCTTGTCCATCACCTTGGAAGGCGGTCGTTTTCTTTACAGTCCAAACACAGTTTGTGAGTAGTTTTCTACATCCCTGCAGAGTCCTGTTGAAGATCTTATGCATGTATGTATCAGACCATTAAATATCGAGTCTAAAAAACATAATCAGTTCAAACTGGGTTAGAAACCTTAATTTAAAACTGTAAACTGCTCTGGGAAAACACTTCAAGGCATAGGTGCAGGCAACAAATTTCTGAATAGAATCTCAGTAACTTGAGAAACAGCCTCAAGAACTGACAGGGGACTATATGAAACTAAAATGCTTCACAGCAAAAGAAATTTATGAACAGAGACTACTACAAAATTAGACGTTTTTGCAAGCTATAGTTCAGGGTTGATATTTGAATATATAAAGAACTATGAAAATCATTAAAGATCTTGCCAGTCAATGAATAGCCAGTGGTTGAACATTTCTCAAAAGAAAAAATAATGTTCAGCATCTCTAGCCATCAGATCAATACAAATATCACTACACCCTAGTTAGAATTTTACTCAGTGATAAAGAAAAATGAAATTTCAGAAAAATGGATCTCGAGAATGTTATGTTAAGTGACGTCACCAAAGCTTGAAAGATGAATACCACCATATATTATCCTTCATAAGGTGTGGATCCTAGCCTCTCATTGTTAAATACCTGGGTCAATTATTTTCTGTTGATGTGGGTTTTCCTTTTATGCCTAGTATCTAGTAAGTTCAGATGCTGTGAATGATCTATTATAGGACCTCTGATTATATCCCTCAAAGAGTATCGGTTGCTTTTTGTTGGTTTGTTTCCCAGTAGCAAGCAGTTAAGTTGGCTGGAGGAGACTCTAGACTGTTTGCAGTGGACAACAGCTGAAATCCTCCTTGGCTCTTTTTGCTCTAAGTTGGGCTGTCTGGGTTCTGCCTCTGATGCTACATGGGTCAGGCTTAGATCAGGGCTATTTATATGCAGAATTTAAAGCTCACCCTGTCTCACCCCCCCCCCCTTCCCCCTTCTCCCGTCCCCTGCCTGTGTATGTATGTCAACTTTCGCTTGAGTTTTCCTTGGCATCTGATGTTTTTATCCCATCTGCATCCTCTGCTTTTTTTTTTTTTTTTAAAAGTTGATGTAGAGTTGTACCTTCAACAAAGAGCACTAAGGGGAAGATGGGATAGCCTGGTCTCCCTTTTTCTGCTGTTTGATTCTCTTCCAGGTTTTGCCTGTATTTGAATTCCAGCCTCCTTTAGACTTTCTTCTTCTTGTTTCCTGGTTTGTTTTTGTTTTTTGAGATGGGGGAGTCTGTTTGTTTGTATTGTTTTTGAAATAAGGCATCCCAGGCTGTCCTTAAACTTGAAATCTTCCTTCCTGTCTTAGTCCCAAGTGCTGGATTGCAGGTAGGTATCATCGTATCTGGTGAAGATCCTTTTTATGTTTCTCCAGAGTTCATTGTTATCTATAGAATCGGTTTGTTATTCCTAGAAGCCGCTTTTCAGTTTTTGTTGGCTGGTTGGTTGGCTTGTTTAAGTTTTGTTGAAGTCAGACATGGTCAAACACAGGACTGTAATTCCAATGTCAAGACGCTCAGGTAGGAGGATTTCTACAAGCTCAAGGCCAGTCTAATCAATAAAGTTAATTCCAGGCCAACCAGGACTATATAGCTTAGACCACCCTCCTCCTTCCCCGTATGTGTGTGTGTATGTGTGTCTGTGTGTGTGTAACCATCCCCGCTGAGCCCGGTTAGTTCTGTGTATATAAACGTGGGTTTGGGGCCATCCACTGGGGAACCCACCAGTAGTCATACTTCAAAAGAAAAGTGAGTGTCCGTCCCCCAAGCCCATTGTCAGTAGCTCCACTGCTAATGGTGCTACCTAGAAGTTCCTCCCTCTCTCGTGCTAGAATCTCTAACTGGCTTGATCTTGTGCAGGTCTTGTGTTGGTATCACTATTGTAAGTTTTGTGTGCAACAAACATGTCATGTCCAGAGGACAGTGTTTTACAGCATTCTTCCTCATCCTCTGGCTCTTCTGTGGCTTTCCTGGGTTGTCTTTCTTTTCACCAGGGATGATCATATACTCCTAAAGTCCCAGCACTAGGGAAGCTGAGCTTGGAGAGATCACAAGTGTGAGGACAACCTGGGCTACATCATTAAATTTTTGTCTTAAAAAATAATAAACTTAACCGGGCTGTGGTGGCGCACACCTTTAATCCCAGCACTCGGGAGGCAGAGGCAAGGGGATTTCTGAGTTCGAGGCCAGCCTAGTCTATAGAGTGAATTCCAGGGCAGCCAGGGCTATACCAAGAAACCTGGTCTCAAAAAAGCCCAAAAATTAATTAATTAATTAATTAATTAAAATAAAATTGCTAATGCTGTTATCAGTGTTAATAAAAGATTAAGTGTCTGTTTTGTAACTTGTCCTATTTTTACTCCACCTAAAGAATGTCTGCTTTGTGGGCTCAGCAGTCAAGAGCACTGGCTGTTCTCCCAGAGGTCCTGAGTTCATTTCCCAGCATGGTAGCTCACAATCCCATATAACTGTAATCCAATGGTATCTGATGTCCTCTTCTGCTATGCAAATGTACATACAGACAAAATATCCATATACACAAAGTACATAAATAAATGTTTTTAAAAAGAATGTCTCATTTGTGGATGTGTGAATAGACATAAATTTAAAAGAGGGGGATCACATTTATATTGTGGTTTCATTAGAATACCTTTATCAAGTTACTGGACTATAGCAATTTAGGGATTACTAAGGTGAAAGTGTAAAAAAAAAATGTGTTTCATGGAAGAGCTGAAATGGTAGTGTACTTAATCTAACTTTTGCCTAAAAGAAACAAGAAAACACACAGAAAACAGTACACGTCCTGAAAGTTCTTACTGAAGAATTTCCATGCACATTTTGTTTTCCAAAGAAATCTATGTACTTACAGTTTGTTCTTGGGTGTGTATGGCAAGTTAGTACAATATGTTGGTTCAATCATGTCAGGGTAGGTTTTTAAAGATTATATGAATTATGTTTAATATTTGAGATCTTAATAACAACTTTGGTTATCTTAGTAATCTCATTCTGGCCTGGTGGCTCAAGCCTGCAATTCCAGCTGCTTAGAAATCGAGGCAGGAGGATTAAATGTATTCTTAGCAACTTTTCAAGACACTGTCTCAAAAGAGGGCTGTGTGTCTGCCTTTGGTAGCACAAGGATTACCTAGGACACAAGGGGCCAGCTGTTGACTCCCTAGAGCTATCAAACAAACAATATAGCACTTTAATGACCATGGCAATAGCCATTTTAACTAGAAAATCTGAAAGATGGGAGATGGCTTAGTGGTTAAAAACACTTGTAACATAAAATAGATTTAAAAAACAACAAACCTATTTTAAAATGTGAAAGTTGTTGAGACCACAGTGAGCATTGTGGATTTGCTGAAAAGCTGCAGAGCACCTGAGGGTCGGTTGCGTGTACAGTGTATAACAGGAATGTTTCTCTTTGATTTCTTTTCTTCCCTACCCACCATGCAGGAGGCCCTTTTCATCGCCCGATTTAGTCCTCCAAGCTGTGGCATACAAGTGAACAAGCTATGGTACAAGCCTGTGGAGCAGTTCATCTTGCCGGAGGTATGGCTGCAGCAAAGGCCAGTGTGTTTTTGTAGGTACTGTGCTTTGGTGCACCACATGGGCTCTATGGAATGGAAGCAGCAGTACCAACAAAGCCTGCACTAAATTTTGCAGTTACAGCAACAGAATTTCACAGCCATGCTTTTTAAAAAGTATTGCCTGTTGCCATGGGTAACTTGAGAACTCTGTGGCTGTCTTAGTGACAAAGGGTAGTATTAGGTCTTAAAGAACACTAGCTCATTTGGGTAAGTTAGATGTTTTACTTACCTAAAGAATTTAAAACAAAACATGTTAGGTATGATGTTGCACACTTTTCATCCCAGCACTCTGGAGGCAGGCAGATCCTGTGAGTTAGAGCTCAGTCTAACTAAATCAGAGTATCCAGTTTGTGTAGTCTGTACACTCTGGAGCATGCTCCGCTGGCACTCAACCTGCCAGCAGCCTCACCCTTGAGGAGATCCCTGATTCTCCCTACCAAAAAAGCCACTTCAGCTGTCCATACTTGGAGGTTGTTTGGTTATTTTTGTTGTTGTTTTGAGACAGGGTCTCACTGTACGGTACTAGCTACCCAGGAACATACAGTGTAGACCAAGGTAGGCTGGCTCCCATCTCCAGTTCTGCCTGCCTCTGCAGGCTTGAGTGTACCTGGCCTGGAAGAAACTTTTAAAACTGGCATCCCTTAAAAGCCTTTCTTCCCTCTTAAGCTTTAAGGTAAATATACTAGATAAATCATTACTTTTGAAAAATACTGAGAAAAGTAGAATTGTTTATTAATGGATGGATATGTGGGAGAATGTGGGATGATTTTATTTCATATATTTTCTAAAAGGCTATAATAGATGCATATTAGCTTTATAAAAAAATAATAGACCTGGAGAGATGGCTCAGTGGTTAAGAGCACCAACTGCTCATCGAGAGGTCCTGAGTTCAAATCCCAGCAACCACCTGGTGGTTACAGCCATCTGTAGTGGGATCCGATGCCCTCTTCTGGTGTTTCTGAAGACAGCTGCAGTATACTCACATAAAATAAATAAAATTTTAAAAGGAAAAGAAAGTAAACTTCTAGAACTCTAGACATTAAGTTTATTTCTGTGCAGCCTTTCATTGTTGAAATCTGTCTTGTATACATGGTTTGGTTTTTTTGTTTTTTTTTCCGTACATCAAACCTAATGGACATGGTGATTGTTTATGTCTTACCAGAGAAGTGAGAGTCACCCTTGGTGTAATGCAGCTGTGAGAAGTACATGATCCCCTGTCATTCCTGTCTAGTCACACTTGTATGACAGATAGCTGGAGTAGCACGTCAGCACAGCTTGTCACATTGTGTTCTTTTGTAAAGTGTTCATCCTGTGGCCTGCCCACTGAACAGGAAACTTCTGAGAGAGCCACAAGTTGAAGTGAAAACTACTGTGTGTTTAACATAGTTGTTCCTCTAATTGTATGTTTTCCTTAATACACACTTGAAACCTAAAGCTGTCTTAGTGGAAAGCAGACTTGTCATGCAGCTGAATCACTAGGCACGTTACTGTTAGTGTGATAGACATTTGTGCTTACTTCATTTTGAAAAGTGAGTCTTGAGTCATTTCTCTAGTCCACAAACAGTTGTTACTGTTCATATGCTTTAGCTCCTGTGTTGTTATGGATGAGAAATTAGAAGGAATAGATAAAAGAATTATCATGTGGAAGGGCTTACAATAACTTTTACTATTTTGTGAGATAATTCTTCCCAGTCTATAACCATAATTTTTTTTTTCCAAGTCAGTAGATTTATGGTCTTCAGAGTTGCCAGTGATTGTTTTAGATGATAAGTTTTTCTGGTTTTATGAAACCTATAATGGAAAATAGAAGGGTGTGTAAGCTATAGTAGTCAGCTGTGGTTTGGATGGGAATGGGGACAGTGCTTGCTGCAGCCCTACGTCACACAGCTTCAGAGGACATCAAGGTCTTTTGTACCTGTAGACGTCTATGGAGATTATCATGACCCAGTTATACTCTAAATGGAGTTGGGTAGCCGGAAGAGCTACTGGCAAAGAGCAAATCAGATACCAAATGTCATTTGAGTTGTGGACAGAGAATGATGTATTCTGTTTCCATACCTTCTCTGCAGGCTTAAGGTAAAGTTTTCACAGATACCAGTCTTTTAGTATGGCTCCATATCAACTGTTTCGACGCTTGGCCACCTGCTTTGCTTTTTTTTTTTTTTTTTAAATTTTTTTTTAAATTTAATACTTTATTTACATTACAAATGTTTTCCCCTTCCAGCTCTCCCCTTTGGAAACCCCTATGCCATCCCCCCCCACCCCCCGCCGCCTCTATGAGGGTATTCCCCCACCCACCCACCCACTCCCATCTTCCCACCCTGGCATTCCCCTACACTGGGGCATCAAACACTCTCAGACCCAAGGGCCTCTTCTCCCACTGATGGACAAGGCCCTCCTTAGCCACACATGTGGCCAGCACCATGGGCCCCTCCATATGCATTCTTTAGTTGGTGGTCCAGTCTCTGGGAGCACTGGAGGGCCTGACCAGTTGACACTGTTGCTCCCTCCCCATGGGGCTGCAGACTCCCTCAGTTCCTTCAGTCCCTTCTTCAACTCCTCCATCTGGGACCCCATGCTCAGTCCAACAGTTGCTGTGAATTGAATCATGGGTGTTCTGAACTTTTGGGCCAATATCTGCTTATCAGTGAGTATATACCGTGTTCGTTCTTTTGTGACTGAGTTATCTCACTCAGGATGATATTTTCAAGTTCCATCCATTTGCCTGCAAATTTCATGAAGTCAATTGTTTTTAATAGCTGAGTAGTATTCCATTGTGTAAATGTACCACATTTTCTGTATCCATTCCTCTGTTGAGGGACATCTTGGTTGTTTCCAGCTTCTGGCTATTATAAATATGGCTGCTATGAACATAGTGGAGCATGTGTCCTTATTAGATGTTGGAGCATCTTCTGGGTATATGCCCAGGAGTGGAATAGCGGGGTCCTCAGGTTAGTATTATGTTCATTTTTCTGAGGGTCCACCAAACTGATTTCCAGAGAGGTCGTATCAACTTGCATTCCCACCAGCAATGGAGGAGTGTTCCTCTTTCTCCACATCCTCGCCAACATCTGCTGTCACCTGAGTTTTTGATCTTAGTCATTCTGACTGATATGAGGTGAAATCTCAGGATTGTTTTGATTTACATTTCCCTGATGACTAAGGATGTTGAACATTTCTTTAGGTGCTTCTCGGCCATTTGAGTTTCCTCAGTTGAGAATTCTCTGCTTAACTCTCTTCCCCATTTTTTGATAGGGTTATTTGGATCTCTGGCGTCTAGCTTCTTGAGTTCTTTGTATACTGGCTATTAGCCCTCTATCGGATGTAGGATTGGTAAAGATCTTTTCCCAATCTGTTGGTTGCCATTTTGTCCTATTGACAGTGTCCTTTGCCTTACAGAAGCTTTGCAGTTTTATGAAGTCCCATTTGTCAATTCTTGATCTTAGAACATGAGCCATTGGTGTTCTGTTCAAGAACTTTTCCCCTGTGCCCATGTGTTCAAGAGTTTTCCCCACTTTCTCTTCTATTAGATTCAGTGTATCTGGTTTTAAGTGGAAGTCCTTGATCCACTTGACTTGAGCTTTGTACAGAGAGATAGGAATGGA
Source organism: Rhynchomys soricoides (assembly GCA_019843965.1). Classification (NCBI taxonomy): domain Eukaryota; kingdom Metazoa; phylum Chordata; class Mammalia; order Rodentia; family Muridae; genus Rhynchomys; species Rhynchomys soricoides. The sequence goes on along the minus strand of JADRCH010000101.1, from coordinate 3,968,635 downwards.
TCAATTTGCATTCTTCTGCATGTTGACCGCCAGTTGAGCCAGCACCATTTGTTGAAAATGCTGTGTTGTTTCCACTGGATGGTTTTAGCTACTTTGTCAAAGATCAAGTGACCATAGATGTGTGGGTTCATTTCTGGGTCTTCAGTTCTACTCCATTGATATACCTGCCTGTCACTGTACCAATACCATGCAGTTTTTATCACTACTCCTCTGTAGAACAGCTTGAGTTCAGGGATGCTGACTCCCCCAGAAGTGCTTTTATTGTTGAGAATTTTGCTATCCTGGATTTTTTGTTATTCCAAATGAATTAGAGAATTGCGTTTTCTAAGTCTATGAAGAATTGAGTTGGGATTTTGATGGGGATTGCATTGATTCTGTAGAATCCTTTCTGCAAGATGGCCATTTTAACTATATTAATCCTGCCAATCCATGAGCATGGGAGGTCTTTCCATCTTCTGAGGTCTTCTTCGATTTCTTTCTTCAGAGATTTGAAGTTCTTGTCATACAGATCTTTCACTTGTTTGGCTAGAGTCACACCAAGATACTTATATTGTTTGTATCATTGTGAAGGGTATCATTTCTCTAATTTCTTTCTCAGCCTGTTTATCCTTCATGTATAGGAAGGCTACTGATTTAATTTTATATCCAGTCACTTTGCTGAAGTTGTTTATCAGCTGTAGCAGATCTCTGGTGGAGTTTTACAGGTCACTTAAGTATATGATCATATCGTCTGCAAATAGTGATATTTTGATTTCTTCCTTTCCTATTTGTATCCCTTTGACCTCCTTTTGTTGTCTAATTGCTCTAGCTAGAACTTCAAGTACTATATTGACTAGATAGGGAGGGAGTGGACAGCCTTGCTTAGTCCCTGATTTTAGCGGGACTGCTTCAAGTTTCTCTCCATTTAGTTTGATGTTGGCTACTGGTTTGCTGTATACTGCTTTTACTATGTTTAGGTATGAGCGTTGAACTCCTGATCTTTCCAAGACTTTTATCATGAAGGGATGTTGAATTTTGTCAAATGATTTTTCAGCATCTAATGGAATGACCATCGGGTTTTTTTCTTTGAGTTTGTTTATGTAGTGGATTACATTGATGGATTTCCGGGTGTTGAACCATCCCTGCATCCCTGAAATGAAGCCTACTTGATCATGGTGAATGATCGTTTTGAGGTGTTCTTGGATTTAGTTTTCCAAAATTTTATTGAGTATTGTCTGTAGTTTTCTTTCTTTGTTGGACCTTTGTGAGGTTTGGTATCAGTGTAACTGTGGCCTCATAGAATGAGTTAGGTAGTGTTCCTTGTGTTTCTCGTTTGTGGAAGAGTTTGAAGAGTATTTGTATTAGGTCTTCTTTGAAGGTCAGATAGAATTCTGCCCTAAATCCATTTCGTCCTGGGCTTTTTTCGGTTGGGAGACTTTTAATGACTGCTTCAATTTCTTGAGGGGTTATGGGACTGTTTAGATGGTTTATCTGATCCTGACTTAACTTTGGTATTTGGTATCTGTCTAGAAAATTGTCCAGATTTTCCAATTTTGATAAGTATAGGCTCTTTTAGTAGGATCTGATGAGTTTTTTAATTTCCTCAGATTCTGTTGTTATATCTCCCTTTTCATTTCTGATTTTGTTAATTTGGATCCTGTCTCTGTGCCCTCTGGTTAGTCTGGCTAAGGATTTATCTATCTTGTTGACTTTTTCAAATAACCAGCTCCTGGTTTTGTTGATTCTTTGTATAGTTCTTTTTGTTTCTACTTGGTTGATTTCAGCCTTTAATTTGATTATTTCCTGCCTTCTACTCCTCTTGGGTGTATTAGCTTCTTTTTGTTCTAGAACTTTCAGGTGTGCTGTTAAGCTGCTAGTGTATGCTCTCTCCTGTTTCTTTTTTGGAGGCATTCAGAGCTATGAGTTTTCCTCTTAACACTGCTTTCATTGTGTCCCATAAGTTTGGGTATGCTGTACTTTCATTTTCATTAAATTCTAGGAAGTCCTTGATTTCTTTCTTTATTTCTTCCTTGACCAAGTGATCATTGAGTAGAGCGATGTTCGGCTTCCATGTGTGTGTGGGCTTTCTGTTGTTTTTGTTGTCATTGAAGACCAACCTTAATCTGTAGTGATCTGATAAGAGTAATGGGATTATTTCAATATTCTTATATCTGTTGAGGTTTGTTTTGTGACCAGTTATATGGTCAATTTTGGAGAAAGTACCATGAGGTGCTGAGAAGAAGGTATATTCTTTTGATTTAGGATGAAATGTTCTATAGATATCTGTTAAATCCATTTGGTTCATAACATCTGTTAGTTTCACTGTGTCTCTGTTTAGTTTGTGTTTCAAAGATCTGTCTATTGATGAGAGTGGGGTGTTGAAGTCTCCCACTATTATTGTGTGAGGTGCAATATCTGCTTTGAGATTCAGTAAAGTTCCTTTTATGAATGTGGATACCATTGCATTTGGCGCATAGATGCTCACAATTGAGAGTTCTTCTTGGTAGTTTTTTTCCTTTGATGAGTATGAAGTGTCCTTCCTTATCTTTTTTGGTGACTTTTGGTTTAAAGTTGATTTTATCCAATATTAGAATGGCTACTCCAGCCTGTTTCTTGGGACCATTTCTGGAAAACTGTTTTCCAGCCCTTTAATCTGAGGTAGTTGTTTGTCTTTAACCCTGAGGTGCATTTCCTGTATGCAGCAAAATTCTGGGTGCTGTTTATGTATCCAGTCTGTTAGCCTATATCTTTTTATTGGGGAATTGAGTCCATTGATGTTAAGAGATATTAAGGAATAGTGATTGTTGCTTCCTGTTATTTTTTATGTTGTTTTTATGTTTGTGTGGCTATCTTCTTTTGAGTTTGTTTAAAGATTACTTTCTTGCTTTTTCTAGGGTGTAGTTTCCCTCCTTGTGTTGGTGTTTTCCATCTCTTATCCTTTGTAAGGCTGGGTTTGTGGAAAGATATTGTGTAAATTTGGTTTTGTCATGGAATATCTTGGTTTCATCATCTATGGTAATTGAGAGTTTTACTGGGTATAGCAGCCTGGGCTGGCAGTTGTATTCTCTTAGGGTCTGTATGAGATCTGCCCAGGATCTTCTAGCTTTCATAGTCTCTGGTGAGAAGTCTGGTGTAATTCTGATAGGTCTGCCTTTATATGTTACTTGACCTCTTTCCCTTACTTCTTTTAATATTCTTTCCTTGTTTTGTGCATTTGGTGTTTTGACTATAATGTGACGGGAGGAATTTCTTTTCTGGTCCAATCTATTTGGAGTTCTGTAGGCTTCTTGAATGTTTATGTTCATCTCTTTCTTTAGGTTAGGGAAGTTTTCTTCTATGATTTTTGTTGAAGATATTTACTGGCCCTTTAAGTTGCGAATCTTCACTCTCTTCTATACCTATTATCCTTAGGTTTGGTCTTCTCGTTGTATCCTGGATTTCCTGGATGTTTTGGGTTAGGAGCTTTTTGCATTTTGCATTTTCTTGACTGTTGTGTCAATATTTTCTATGGTATCCTCTGCACCTGAGATTCTCTCTTCTATCTCTTGTATTCTGTTGGTGATGCTTGCATCTATGTCTCCTGGTCTCTTTCCTAGGTTTTCTATCTCCAGGGTTGTCTCCCTTTGTGATTTGTTTATTGTTTCTATTTCCATTTTTAGATCTTGGATGGTTTTGTTCATTTCCTTTGCCTGTTCGATTGTGTTTTCCTGTATTTCCTCTTTAAGGGCTTCTAGCTGTTTACCTGTGTTCCCTTGTATTTCTTTAAGGGAGTTATTTATTTCTTTCTCAAAGTCTTCTATCATCATCATGAGAAGTGATTTTAAATCTGTCTTCCTTTTCTGGTGTGTTGGGGTATCCATGGCTCACTGTGGTGGGAGAACTGGGTTCTGTTGATGCCAAGTTGCCTTGGTTTCTATTCCTTGTATTCTTGCCCTTGCCTTTCGCCATCTGGTTATCTCTGGTGTTAGCTGGACTTGCTCTCTCTGACTGTGGCTTGTCCCTCCTGCAAGTCTTTTCGTCAGTACTCCTTGGAGACCAGCTCTCTCTGAGAGGAATTTGGGTTTGGAGAGCTGTGGTACAGGATCAGCTCTGGGGTGCAGACAGAAACCAGAAGGATCCTGTCCCCAGCTGTTCCTTGGTTCCTGTGTCCTGATGGCTCTGTGAGGGTCCCTCTTGATTGAGGAATTTGAATAGAAGTGGTGGTCTTCCTGTGCTCAAAGGTGTGTGGCACTCCTGGGAGACCAGCTCTCTCCTTGCACTGAGTATGGAGCCCTGTGTCATGGCATCAGCTCCCTGGCCTAAGAAGGAAACCAGAAGGTCACTCCTCAGTCCCTGTGTCCTGAGGGTTCCGGGCAGGTCCCTCTGAGTAGAGGTACTGGCCTTACCCCTGATCACAGACTTGTCCACACTCCTGGGAGGGTAGCTCTTTCCCTGTGCTATTTTGGTATGGAGTCGCCTGGCACAGACCACAGGCGTAAACCGGAAGGCTCCTGTCCGAGGCTGTTCCTCTGTCTCAGTGTCCTGCAGATTCCTGGTGGGTCCTGCTGAGCAGTGTTGCCCATCTTACCTCCAGTCACGGGCTTGTCCATACTTCCTGGATGCTAGCCTACTCTCTGTGCTATTTGGTTATGGAGCTCTCTGGCACAGACTGGGGTCCCCGCTGCAGAAGGAGACCGAAAGGCTGCTGTCCCAGGCTGCTTGTAGGTCCCTGTGTCCTGGAGGTTCCGGGCAGGCCCCTCTGAGCAGAGGTGCTGGCCTTACCCCCGATTGTAGCTCTTTCCCTGCGCTGTTTGAGTATTCACCTGCTTTGCTTTACTCAGCATATTTAGGCTGTTTCATTCGTTCCTGCCCAGATGTCCCTAGAGGGTTCCAGATGTGCTAGCTGATACTGGGCATTCAAGTGGTGGTGTCTTCCTCCCAACCATCTTCATTGCCTATGCTTCCAGGCTTGGGTCGAAGATATTCTTAAACCACCTAAACCAGAAGCATGGGATATGTCCGCAGATCTTAGACCTAAGTCCTGTTCATTCTAATTAATCCCGAGGTGTTCTCACATCTTCCACATTTTCCTGGTGTTAGAGAAGAAAATACAGCATAAAAAAGGGCAAAAGACTTGCCAGGAGATGGGTGCAAGAAAAAACATGACTTGGAATAGTACTTAGTTTGGGCAATGAATTTGATATTGATAATAGAAAACTGAGAATTTTTGAAGTGATGTTTCATCCAGGAGAGATGTGAGCAGACACTTTATAACAGAATCTTTTTGTCCTTCATATTGTTACATTACCACTTAGATTTCGGGTGGTTCCCAGTGGCAGATTGTTGGAGGGAATCAAGATCACTACTTAAACTTTACTTTTAGGCTCTTTCCAGTCATTGGAACATGATTTCTTCTTGTGAAGCAGAGCGATTATAGCTCAACCTCTAGGCAGTTCCCTGGGAACCTGTGTTGTCTTACCACAACAGCTAGTTCTTCTCTCCTACCAGCCTTGGCTACTCTGCTGACAACTCTAGTCTTCCCCACTTCTAAGCAAAGGACAGGGTTCATAGCCCCATAGTGGACAGAGAAGCATCTGGCCTACCTTAGACCTTTCCTCTCCTCAGCCTGGTATTACAGCCTGTGAAATGCTTATGATTCTGAAGGTATTGTGTTGTTGATTCTGACCCTAACTACTTCAAGACTTGTCTGCTTTTGTGGTAATCTGAAGTTCTTTCTGAATAATATCTACCTCAGTTTCTTCCAAAATGAATTTTTTTCATTAGTGAGTCTGGTCAAATGTTGGTAGTAGTTAATAGCTATTCTGTTTTCATTTCTGATATATAATGAGTAATGAACCATGGCTTGGCAAGGGTTAGATAGTCTCATACTAACGATCTATCACATTAACTTGCCCTGTTTACTGTTTCCTGAGTTTTAGAGAAGACAGGGTCCAATGAAGTTGGTATTCTCATCCTTTGCTAATGACCTATAATAAAAATAATTATTCAAAGGCAATATCAGTACCAAAATAAACACATAAACATACCTTTACCCAGTAATTTCACCTCTCTGAATTTATTCTAAATAAAGTATTAGGGAAAAGAGACATACCAAAACATTCGTGTGTTACAGTAGCCATTTGATTTCTATCAAGTGTGTGTCAGCAGACAACAGCTGTAAACAAACCTCAGCTAAGCGGCATGTTACACCCACATTAGAAGGAGCGGCTCAAATAGTTATAGCAACGTTGGAGACTGACACAGCAGAACAGCCAGGTAGCATTTGTAAACACCGTAGCCCTGCTGTGATTGTGGTTTACATACACTACCATGCTAACAATGCAGTGTTCAAGTTGTGGCTTAAATTTTTAACTGATGTGTTTTGAGGCAGGGAAGATGACCTTTTTTTTTAAGTTTTATGTAAATACTTTCTTAAAACCAAAGTGACAAGAATAAACAAATTGATTCACTATCATTTTACCTCAAAAGAGCTTTGAAGGTACAGTCGTATGGGAAAGCCAAGATCTCCATGGCCTCGTGTCCAGAAACCTGCACAGAGTGACGGTGAACAATGGAGGAGGTGTTCTCAGAGTCCTCACAGTAAGCTGTGCTTTGTTTGCATTGGTTAGAAGCATTAACTGCTGTATATGCATAAACCTTAGAATTTACTCTTACCCCAGGCAGTTTCAGGCAGGGGTGTCAAGCATACACTCTAGAAAGTATTCCTGAGTTCTCGTAGTGAAAGTGCACGGCTTGAGTTGTGTGTTCCTGTAACTCCAGGATTAATGAATAATGGAGTTTTGCTTTAAGGTTGATACATTTTAAAGTATGATATTTTATTCCTCAACATTTTAGTGAGTATGTTTTAGAGACATTTGTTAATGGTTTAATGGTTTATATCTGTGCTCACATCACCCAAGGAGGCTGAAGCAGCAAGTTTGCCCTGAATTTGGGACCAGCTAGGTGCAGATTAAGAAAGGAAGAAATGAAACATTTCTTCCATAGTTGGCTATTTTACGTTGATAGCAAAATGTTAGTTAAAATACTGTTTACCAAAATAAGAAGCTGAGCACAATGCCCTATGCTCCTTGTCAAGCTAAAGCTGGATGATTGCTTTAGCCCAGAGTTCAGGGCTGGCATGCTGTCTTTAAAAAAAGAGCGAAAGGGAATGCTTGCTTTTGTTTTATTTTGAAGCAACTCTGGAGTCTCTGAATCATATTTGTCGTTGAGCCAGATTTTCCTCAGGTAAATTTCTCAAATGTAGCATGGTGAGGGTATAGACAGACTTAGTAAGCAAGAGGCATGCGGTGATGGTGTGACAGACAACTTTGCCACCCCCTTGGTAGTAGTATAACAACAGGAAGACACTCGTCCTTTAAATGCAGAAGTTCAGTAATCTCTTGAATATTAGCCCCTCTAACATGAAATCATTTCTGGTTTTTATTTTCATGTCATTTGTTATTTACTCAGAAAGCATTTCTTGCACACTCACTGAAAGGTAGACACAGTTATTCCTTCACAGGTCCATAGTCCAGGAAGGAAGGAAGTCAGAGGTTTACAAGATGCCTTAGAAGGTAAAGGCATATGATGCTAAGCCTGATGACCTAAATTCAGTGAGAACACCCATGTAAATACATATGCACAGATAAATTAACATAATTTTAAAGTATTTAAAACAAAAGAAACTGTTAAACAAATGGACCCACAAAGTCACATAATTACAGTCTTAACCTTGTAGATCATGAACAGAATTTTACCCATTGTCTATTTGAGATAGAGTTCTGAGGAATGGAATCATAATTTTTTTCTTTTATTATTTTCAGACAGGTGCCTTTAGTTATCATGCCACCTTCTATTTGTGAAACTTAAAAATACCTAGGATACACCAGAATTCCAAATATTTGAGTTTGTTACACTAAGAAAGTAAGTTTCCTTCTGAGTCGAAGACCAAGTTCAAATATAAAGACAGTGATCGGCTGTGGAGGAAGGATAGTTGTGAGAGTCAGAGGCAGCTTAAACATTCAGCTGACTGAGGAAGGAAGGGGCTTGGTGGGACCCTGAGCAGGAGGTACTTCACTAAGTCTGCTTCCTGCCAGGGAGCGATGATGTCAGGAATATTTAAAGCTAGGCTGTGACCTTTGAGAAAAGTTAATAAACAAGAGTCCTAGTTAGCTTTAACTGTCAATTTGGTATAGCTAGAGTCTTCTGAGAAATGCTGTGGCCTGTGGCCTGTGGGCATGTCTGTAGGGACTGTCTTGATCGTTCATTGATAAAGTGGGCCATTGCACTGTGGGCGGCTCTGTTCTCTGGACAAGTGGTCCTGGGCTATGTAAAGGAGCCAGCTAAGCATGGTCAGTGAGTGATGTCATCCGGCAGCACTCCTCCCCGATGTCTGCTGTATTCCCTGAGCTGTGGCTGAGTTTCTGGGTTAGAGATAAGGCTGCATGGAGTAGTTAGCAGGGCCTGCCTCTAAGTACATGCTTTAGTTCCTGTCATGACTTCCTTCAATGATGGATGTGACCTGGAAGTGTAAGCAGTTTTCTAACACAAGTTGCTTTTAGTTAGAGTGCTAATCACAACAGAAATCAAAACAGACCACAATGAGTACTAGAGTTTTCTTAAGTTCTAAACAAGCCAAAACTAAATGGAATATACTGGGAGTTTAAGAAGAAAGAATACCACAGTTATGGAACTAGAGTTGAAGTCCACAACATTCTACTACAAACTGTACATAAAATGAAGTACATGTTATTCACAGTGACCTCAGAATACTCTCTGGTGGCCTTAAAATGGTGTGTCCCTTCTGACAAAAGGAGCCTGTATAGGAAATACTGTGAAAGTGCTGATGACTGCTTTTGACAGTTAGCCTCAGCCCCAGCAGCTGGAGGAGAGCTGTGGAAGGCAGCCATATTGAAGCACAACATAGAGAAGGCAGGAGTCAATGGGTGGGGTAACTTGTGAGGAGATGAAAGTGCCTCTAAGAGGCAGTACTCTTGGCAACCTTAGGTCTTGAGCAGCAACAGGAAGTCAAACTCCATCTGCCGTGTTGGAAACAGATGATTTAAAGAAGCTTTTCTCTGCATTGGCCCTGCATTCTCAAGTGCAGTAAGATCTTATCAAATTCACGAGAATTTGCATGGAAAAAAAAAAGGATCATTTTTTAATGTTTTTAAAGTGATTGGATTAGATATAAATTAAGTTGGTTTTGTACTATTGTTTTTTCGAATATAAGAACATTTATTTAAGTTGGAAGTCTAAGCACTGGGCCAGAGTCATCCTGATGCTTTAAATCCATGGCAGAAGGGCTGAAAGGGTAACTTAGTGGTTCAGAGCATATTTCTCTATTGCATCATAAGACAAGACCAAGGCATCTTATAAATAAAATTGTTTAATTTGGGGCTCACGGTCCCAAGTGGTTAGAGTCCATGGTACGGAGCCTGGCAGCAGGCAGGCAAGCTTGGTGCTGAAATAGTAGTTAATAGTTGACCTTCGTCTGACCTCCCACTTGCACTACATGTAGGTGGTGAGGATACATGCATACAGAATATCTGTGTACATAAAGTAAAAGAACAAAAATCCATGGCATCAGTACATGCTGTAGGGCAGGCCCCTTGGGCACCTTCTGGTTCAGCTGTGCACTTGTTACACGTTCTCTGTTAGTCAGGAATGCCTGAACACTTCTGTTTTCATTCCTTTCAGGCTGGGGAAGGGGCACTGCCTCATGAATTCATGGAAGGTGTGGAGGGAGTTGCAGGTGGCTTTATCTACACTGTTCAGGGTAAGCTGGCTAGTGCAAAAGCAAACTCAATGTAGTTAAACCTTGTTTTATTATTTAACTGTGAAAGGTCATCTTGTCATGTTAAAAGTTCCTTATTGTGCTAGGTATAATGTATGCCTGAAATACTGATACTTAAGAGACTGTAGGAAGATTATGACTTGAAAGCCATCCTGAGCTGTGTGGCAGCACTCTGTCTCCAAAACAAAGCCAAAAAAAGCTTACTTTTTAAACTAATGCATTGTTATGCAAGTAAAGCATAGTTGAACTCTTTCTGTTGGTTCTAGTTTTGTTGTTTACCAACATAAGAAACTGTGCTGCAAAGAAGTGCCCATGTAGGATGTCTATTGTCACATCACAAGTAGGCTTCACTGAGCTGTAACTCTGCCCCACCTGTAGATCCTAATGAGTGTGTGCTCCATTGGCTTTCTTGGGGAAGGAATTCTGGTAACATTTTGAAGTTCTGGGTCCCACGTGTACAGCAGTATTTTTCTTCAATAGTCAGCCTTTCCTTTTCAGAAGGTGATGCACTATTACGAAGCCTTTATTCTCGGCCCCAGAGACTTGCAGATCATATACAAGACCTGCAAGTGGAAGATGCCTTACTGCAGGAAGAAAGCAGTGTCTATGATGACATTGTCTTCGTGGATGTTGTGGATACTTACCGGAATGTTCCTGCAAAATTATTGAACTTCTATAGATGGTAGGTTGTACAGATGTTGCGTAGGTTTACAAAACATGATCAAACCACTGAGATTTCAAAATTTAAAAGACTCATCACCTGAGATTTGACCTGTTGCATCCTGGATCTTTAAAACAAAACAAAACAAAAAAACCCCTTAATTTTAAGGTTTTTAAAAAATATTTTATAAGATATATTTTATATTCTATTTTATATAATAAAACATTTTTGTTTTTATTTTTTATTTATATATGTTTTAATTACTCATGCGTCTCTTTGCTGTGCAAGCATGAGTGCCTTGGGAGGCCAAAAGAAGGCATCAGAGCCTCTGGAACTAGGGTTACATAACATAAGCTGCCCTACTTAAGTACCAAGGTAGTTCTCACTGCTGAGCCAACTCTCCTCTCCAGCACCTGGCTCCCTTTGAGACATCTTTGAACATGCTGTTGCTTTCTTATTTAGATAAACAGTTCCACAGTTCGAATTGTGTTAAGGGGTCAAAACCAACAAAACAAAAATTCCCTTGGATTCATCCCTACTTCAGGTGTCTGAGCCTAGCACTGGATGAATTCATTGAGTCTGGAAATGGTCCCTTTTTAGCTTTATTCCTACCTATTCTACCCTAATCCCCTAATTGTGTTCACACTAAGTTACTAATCTGAATTCTTCTCAATTACATGTCCACCTTCCATTTCCAGTCCCAACTGCACGAGCTTCCAGACTCCTTGCATTTGGATAGATGCAATGAGTAGTGTATGAGTTTTGTCCAGCTGCACAGAGGCTGAGTGAGACAGAAGGCTCCTAGAACATGAAGGCCAGTTTTCACATGGCAAGGCTCTGAAAGACAACAAAACCCTACTTGTCTGGTTTACAAACTCTAGTAGCTGCTCAGTGAGATTAACTCTCCTAACTTCCTGGAGCCTCCAGTGGTTCTCATATCTCGGCTGTATTCTATGTCTGTGACAGTTAGAATTTTAACAATCAGAGTTGGTAGTTGCTTGTGGCTGTGCTGACTTTCTGACCACAGCTTGATCTCTCACATGGCTGAAGTGCTTACTGACTCCCTGGATGGACTGATTGCTGGCCTGTGTGGGACTGAGATTTCACAATTTTTCCTTATCTTTTGAAACCTTATCAAGCAAGGACTTACTGGAAAGGCTCATCAGATCTCTTTCTTCACTTCCCTTTTCACCTTTTCAGGTGGGCGGTTCACAAGGGCATGTTCACAATGTTTTCTTGGAGTCATAATCTGTAGATGGTCCAGTTAGTTTGTTGAAGGTAACATTATCTAACTGGGGCTGATTATTATTTTGGAAGGCAGATGAGTCTGGAATACCAGGACTGTATCTAGACAGCAATAGGTAAGGAGCCTATCACGAGCTGGTGGTTGTGGTGCATCTAAAATCCCAGCACTCGGAATTCCTAGAGTAGATGCTGCGATGAGAAGTTTCAGGAATGGGAAGTCAGGACTTACAGTTGGGGTAGAGAGGGAGCACTAGAATTTCTAACAGAGATCCTTCCCAAGTGTGAAATTGAACTTAGCACAGGGACTACTTTCAGTTTCCCCCTCCTGCTCCTTACCTACCTCTCCTGTTGTTTTCTGCCTCCCTTCCTCTTTGTCAAGTTTGTGTTGAGGTTTGTGTTGTCAAACCTCAGCAGAGCTGGTTTTAGATCTGCCTTCTCATAGTCCACATTACCACCCACCCAGCATGCTTTGTGTAGGATACCCTGAGGACAGAAGAGAGAACTAGTGTTCTACTAGTAGCAGGTACTAGCAGCACCATCCATGTTTTAAATCAGTGTTTAATTATTTGACCTTATTTACTCAGCAGAGTCACCAGTGATCTAAAAATCTTTTATAACAAAAGCTTATTTCTGATTGGCAAATACTATGTGTGTTATACTGTTAAAATAACTTAAAAGGACTGGAGAGATGGCTCAGCGGTTAAGAGCACTGACTGCTCTTCCAGAGGTCATGAGTTCAAATCCCAGCAACCACATGGTGGCTCACAACCATCTGTAATGGGATCCGATGCACTCTTCTAGTGCGTGTCTGAAGACAGCTACAGTGTACTCACATAAAAAATAAGGGAAAAGTAACTTAAAAGGCTAAGTTTGGTGGTACACACCTTTACTCCCATCATTCCGGAGGCAGAGGCAGAGGCAGGTGGATTTTATAAGTTCGAGGCCAGCTTGGTCTATATAGTAAGTTCTGACTGGTGCCCTTACAATCCTGAACTTACAAACAGATATGCTGTGCATGGACCTACAGTCAGGTAGGGAACCTGATTTTGCCTTGTTTGATGTCGTGAAGTTTTGATGCCTAGAGGAATGAAGTTCTTACAGAGGGTGGGTTGTTTATAATTTAAATGCTGGAAATTGGTTCCAAAGACAAGTATGTTTGTACCTTGTAAGTCGTTTTAACCCATAATATATTCTTTTGTTGTTTTTGTTTTTTGTTTTGTTTTGTTTTTGTTTTTCGAGACAGAATTTCTCTGTGTAGCCCTGGCTGTCCTGTAACTCACTCTGTAGACCAGGCTGGCCTCGACCTCAGAAATCCTCCTGCCTCTGCCTCTCAACTGCTGGGATTAAAGTCATGTGCCACCACTGCCTGGCCTCATTTGTTTTAAAGTTTTGAGACCATCTCACTCAGTATCTCGACTAGCTTAGAATTCAGAGCTCTACCTGCATCTGCTTCCCACTACACCTGGCCCATTTCACAACCCATCTCGTTCAGTGTTCTAAAAGAGCTTCAGGTCTTATACCTGTCCCATGATCCTGGGCTTTGTAACTAGGTCCATGTGGGGCAGGGTACAGGTGACAGGTAGGTCCAGCAGCTGATATGGAGAAGGACTGGGAAGCCCTTGTTAGAATGGATATTCTACTTCAGTCAGACTTTCTTCTCATTCTTTTGTTAGCCCAGTTGATCAAGAGAGAACCAAGTGCAGCCGATGGCCGCAGTGATAGTGCTCTGTGTATAGGGTAAGACGCTGAAGGTACACAGCTGTACAGTGTAGTGTTGTGTCCTTCCAGAGCTGCAGCAACTTGCATATTTCTTTTTCTGTCAACAGGACTGTGGAATCCACCAGCTTCGGTTTGCTGCTCAAGACAGATGATGACTGTTATGTAGACTTAGAAGCTGTGTTTAATAGACTTGCTCAGAAGAATCTAAATGGGCCTAATTTTTGGTGGGGAAAGTAAGTGAAATATGGACTGCCAATACCTAAGTGTGATTAATTTAGAATGAAATATGCAATTTACTTTTACACAAAAATGTTATGAAAGTTGTTGATTATACTCTTCTGGATTAATATGCTATTACTATAATCCAAGGGAATTTTTGTTATTCTATTGAAAAATCTCAGGTTTATTAACCAGGAGTCAAAAAGATGTGGTTTTTGTTTTAGAAGCACATGGTCTTCTGAAGCTGTTGTATCTTTTTGTTTTGTTTCGTTTTTTTGTTTTTGGACAGAATCCTGTATAACATATTTTCTCAGCCATTGTCTTTGCTACTTAGGAACACTGCAGGATTGGTGATTTGGTGGGTTTGGTTTCATTTAAGTATATCCACTACCATTGGGTAAATAATTCCTTTCCTTAGGCTGCAAGAATTTTTCTCTTTGGTAGTGATCACAGTTGTCTAGTAGAAGGATGTGGCCAGCCATTACAAAAAAGCCACCTTTGTAACATCTCAGTTTCAGGTTGAATTGGGCAGTGGATAGAACCGGAAAATGGCAGGAGCTGGAATACCCCAGCCCAGCTTACCCTGCCTTTGCATGTGGATCAGGGTATGTGATCTCCAAGGATATCGTTGACTGGCTGGCAGGCAACTCCGGAAGGTTAAAGACCTATCAGGTAACAAGATCACTCATCCAGTCCAGTGTCCTGAGATGTCCCTGAAGCAGAGCCAGCTTACCATGGTTGTCCTTACTCTGTAGGAGTTACTCCCTAAAGATCAGGGACATTTACCTGACACTTCTCAGACTGTAGCCATGATAACTATTACAATATTTTAAGCCTGCTTTCACTGTTTTTAATCTTTGTTTGGAAATGTATTCTGTGGAGGAATGTAAACACTTCTGTTCATAAGAAAGAAGCTAAAGAAGTGCTTTCTTTCTCCTGGCTTGGTTATGGAGTCAGGAACCAAGTATGCCCAATATATTGATGTAGGGTATGTGAGGAAAGGGCTTGTTTGCTGTGTGCTTCCTGTCTCCCATCTCTAGCTCATACTTACACATCTGGGTTGGCAAACTCTACATATCATCTTTTGTTACAAAAACATTAAGAAGTTTGCATTTGACCATGAGTAGGGTGAAGATGTCAGCATGGGCATTTGGATGGCAGCCATAGGACCTAAAAGACACCAGGTAAGCAGGTATGGGAGTGCTGGCCTCAGGGTTCTTGGAAGTGTGCAAGTGAACATCCAGCCCTTGGCACAGGAAATAAAAGGCTCTGGCATCCCAGCTGGGATCTGAAGTCACAACATTCTACCTCATTATTCCTCATAATATTTGTCTATGTTTAAAACCAAAAAGAAATGCTATGGATTAAAGTTACTTACCCTCAAAGAATAATTAGGTCTTCGTATTTGATCAAAAATTCCTTATAGTTTTACAATTTAGAACCTGTTGACTTGAGTTTCTGGCACATGACAGTGAGAAGACCTCTCTGCTCTTCTGACAGCAGACTTTACCTAGAATTTTATTTATAAGGACCCAGTGGTGTGGTGGCGGGAGTGGAGGCAGGATGTGTGTGCAAAGACCAAAATGGAAGGTAGGAAGCCTGGGGCTGGGAGGAACAAGCTTTTTGCCTCATTTGTTGTATTGATTTCTGGATTCTTGCACCTTCTACTCTGGCTGTAGAAGGTACACAAAACAGGACATGCAGTGTCTGCCATTCAGAGCCACACGTCCACACTTTCTTACGCAGCGGGGACAGGAATAAGCTTGAGTCCTGCTACATCATACTCTCTGCCTTCTCAGCAAATCAGAGCATTGTGGCCTGTAGTTTCTATAGTTATTTGTGGAGCTTCTTGATATGTGAAAATCCTTTATTGTGACCCTATTCTCTTCAAATAGCCATACAGTATGATATTTATTTTGTTCTGCCCTATGGGGCACTGTCATTTCTAAATAATTCACATTGCCTTCTGGAGCTGAGGAACCTCTTGGATAGAAGGCTTTGTTCTCTTCCATGTACCCAAGGCATAGCTGCCACTGGTGAGTCCCTCATTCTAGGCTTCCTTTTGAGAGACAGAGATCACCAGGCATCCTCAAGGCACAGGCTGTTTTCAGCACGCGTGTCCATCAGAAACATGGTTTAAAAAGATTTTTAGATCTTACCCAAGATTTGTGTTCTTAGATTCAATGAGTTTCTTCATATACATGTTCTCTTATTCTGCTGAGCAGTATAGTACTTGGGACTTGGGTCGGGCATCTTGGACATGCCTGCTGTCTTACAGCATAGTGATGGGAGGAACTCAGCTTCAGTCTCATAGGATTTGATACTTAAATGAGGTGATTGAAAGAGACATGGTGCAGCTTATCGGAGCACTGCTGCCACTACTTTATGACCAGTACTCTCTAAAAGGGAGTAAGAAAGTGTTCGGCTGTGCTCCCTGTACTTGTTTTCATAGGATTGCATGTGCTGAGTGCTCTGAGAATCTTAATGTATTTATTTTAACTGATAATGTATTTATGGGGTGGTGTGGCATTGGCGACTCTTAATCTCCACACAGCAGTTTCCGTGTTCACAGCCCCAGGACTATAAGGCCGTGGTGCTTTCCCAAAATCAGGAGTTATGCCTCAACCCCAAATCTTAGGAGTTGTTCAGAGTTGGTAGAGTACGTTTCGGTGTCCCATATATATTCCTTCACGATTCTGTCTCATGTTTTGTATTTGTTTCTCAACAGGACAGCCTGTGGCTGTGTGAAAAAACCTGTGAGACAGGAATGCTGTCTTCTCCTCAGTACTCACCAGAAGAGCTGAGCAAACTGTGGGAACTGAAGGACCTGTGTGGGGATCCTTGTCAGTGTGAAGCAATAGTACAGTGATCCCCAAAGACCAGGGGCTGTAAGTCCGAGGAGAGCTGTGGCTGGTACTGAGCTATAGGCAGTAGGGTATCTCTAGTGTTTGCACAGATCGTAATGAATCAACTGGTCAACTGTAGCATAAGTTTTTATTTATAAATTGAAAGATTATTTATACCAAATTATTTTATAAAAATATTGCTAATTTCTGATCACTTATACTAATTAGTAACTAATCATTACCATTTTTGGTTAAATGGTCAAATTCAGAAAATAACTCCATTTGAATATCCAGCAGGATTAAATCTCAAGCAGGATTACAAAATAGCTCTGCATAACTTAATTAGGCCAGAAAGAAACTACAAAGATGCTGTGTGGCACAGGGGCCACATTTACCAAAGTCTGAGTTGCTAGAAATACCAGTTTGTGGATCTCTGATATAGACAGCCTGGCCTTGAAAAGGAAATGTCAACTGAAGTTTGGTATCGTACTTTTAAAGATGTTTATTTACATACATATCATGTTTTCTTTGACTGTTTAATGTAAATCCTGAATGTCTCAGCTTAGTACTGAGACATTTACTCTCACTAAACTGTTTTTGTGAGTATGAGTAAAAGTAAACACCTCAGGGTTCAGTGTCACAGGGGAGTGTAGGGAAGGCACTCTGCCTTGCCTGTTGTTTACCTAAGCTTGAAAAGGAGGTGGTGATATGTGCAAGACAGGGCTCAGTGTATGTTGAAGATGTGTTTGATCAGCTTAAAGGATATTTCTCAGAATAACCAACCAAATCACTGTAGTAACTTTTTAAAAGTAGTCCACAGCAGATGTTAACTGTACTCAGATTTGGGCTACTGTTTCTACTTCACATTTACATCTTTGTATAATGGAATGCAGTGAGCTGTGAAAACAGAAAGGGCAGAAAAATCAACGGTGATCAAAGCCTTTATTATTCTATTACTATACAACCAAATGGTCTTTCCCAACAAAACATAACATCATTTGTGAGGGCTAAGGTTTTGTTTCTGGTGTATACATTCCAGCCGTTAAACTCTTGTGGTTGGACTGTTACCATCGCACTAGTAGGCAATCTCCATTCTCCACAGAATAAAATTGTAATGGCTGTAGGTCATTTTCTAGTTCAATTTCTCTGCCCGGCATCTAAAATTAGAATCAAGTATAGAGTAGTAAGACAGACATGATGGTGCATGTTATCCCTGCCACCCTCCAGTGGCAGGTGAGTTGTGAAGCCAAAGGCGGTCTCTCCCAATTTAGAGCCTGTTATACATGGCTCACAGTACTGTGGAGAACTAAGCTTAACTTTGTGTTCTTGCTTAGCAACTTACCTTGGAACTTTCGTAGGACAACAGAAGTTCTGACACAGGAACTTTGAGAAGACGTGACAGCAGTCCCTTTACCTTTTGAACTGTCATGGAGTCTATCAAAGAAAAGAAACTTTTAAATGATGATTACATGTAGAAACAGCTCAAGTGAGGCAGCCATTGATGGAAGGCTTGAGTCATTCTTCCAGGTGATTCTTTTAACAAGGTGGGAAATGGAGCCAGTGTTTGACCCAAGTGGTCTTGACAGTGAGGTGTCATACCATTTTAGTAGCGTTTACTATTTCTTCCTCAATCTGAATAACCAGAAATAATTATCTCACTGAAGAGGACAAAATGGACAAAATATAGGCCTTTGTGATAACTTCCCAAGGGGTTGCTGAAGACCCCTGGGAGTGGGGGGTCTTGAGGGGCACCTCTCGGCCTTATTTTCCCTCTAGAAGATGCAAAGACTTAAGTGGCTGATGAGGCCCCTCCCAGCATGAGTATCCAGTCACCCTCAGGATGTGCACACATATGATAACTAGGTGTGGGAAAGTAAATGAAGAACAAATGCTCTGGCCCGTTAAGAACATACTAGGAACTTCTTTCCAAAGACAGGTAGTGGATATTTTGATTATTAGTTTCTCTGAAGCTTTAGCTGAAAGTACAGCAATAGTGTGGTGTCCCACAAATGTCACAATGTAGTCAATTATTTTTCTATAAAATTGTTTTTATAAATGCTGTGTTTTTATGCACCTTGTGATAATAAATCTCTATTTTAGAATAAACTAGCCTTTTCCTGTTTTTGACCCACTTCAAAAGCTGTAACAGGTACCCTGAATGTGCCTGACCAAATTTATTGTGTCTAGACAGAGTGCACTGGATCCCATACTGAACAAGGAGGTGAAGGGGAGAAAGCAGGCTGAGTGCCAGCATGGCTCTGCTTCCCTGGTGTGGATCGAATAGGACTCCTGCCACACTCCCAACAGTGTTTCCTGCCATGGAAGTGGAAGTCAGGCAGATATCTGAGTTCAAGACATTTTGTCTCTAAACAAATAAAACCCACCACCATAACAGACAGGGAGCATACAATTTTTAATAAAACTGTTTTCCAGACACTGATGGCATACTGGAGACTGGAACTTTGTTATGTTTTGTACTAGGCTCTAATGAAAACACCATAAATTCTAGGTCTACATGAACTACAGTTCACATTCCAGCTAGCTCTTCCAGTGCTTCACAGCCCAAGGACAGCAGAGACAGATGTGCTCTTACCTGGCAACTGCTTTTCTAATATTTGCTGTTCAGGATGATTTGAGCATTTTATCTTCAGTTCTTTAAGGAAAAGGGGAAAAAGATTGATAATCACCATAGCAAGGACTTAAGAGCACACATGCATTTAGAATGAGGACTTTTGCCTTTGAGTAGAGCTCATACTTTGTATACACAAGGCCTCAGTCTGATTAATAACACCAGTAAATAAAAATGTGCAGGCCAAGAGACTGCCAGATAATGCAGCAGTTTGCTACAACTTGACTCAATCCTTGTAAGTGGGTCTTAATGATATTACATTTTTCTGTTAATATTTCCATAAAGCTGGGTGTGGTGGTGCACACCTGCAATTCCAAGCTGTAATCCCATCTTGGAAGGCTGTGGTAGGATGGCCACAAATTCAAGGCCAGCCTTGACCACACATGCCATCTGAGAACAAACAACAACAAAAACCAGAAAAATGCTTTCATGGCCCCAGAACTGGGGAGGCTAGAGGAGGAGGACAGTAAGTGCACAGCAGCCCGGTGGACATAACAGGACCTTCTCAAGCAGCTGGCCCAGGGTTCTTTCCCTTCTCCTTTCCTTCCATGCTCCTTCCTGATGGCTGAGCCAGGGTTCTACACACAGGACACAGCACAGGATTTCATATTACTGTGGTTTACTATTCTGCTCCTCCTACACCTAGAAGGCTATTTGGTAAGTCTGCAGTGTGGGAGCCACCAGAATGCTCAACACAGACTTGGGTGAGTTGGAGCTGACCGTGGTCCTCAACCTTTGGGTTGTAATCTCTTGGGGGCTCGAATGACCCTTTCACAGGAGTTGCCTAGGACCATTGGAAAACAGATATTTAACATTACGATTCACAATGGTAGCAAAATTACAGTCATGAAGTAGCAATGAAAATAATGCTATGGTTGAGGTCACCACAGCATGAGGACTGTGTTAAAGGGTTGGAGCACTGAGAAGGGAGAGAACCACTGCCCTAAGGGAAGCACATTCATCCTTATCAATCCAGCCGTCACCATTCGCTTCCTACCCAAGACCTCAGTGCAAACCTGAAAGGGTTCTTACTTAGTAGCTGATTTTTTAGCATGAATGGCTGCTGTTTTTTGAGCTCCTCATCTTCAGGTGCACCGTATTCTGTTTAAGAAGAAACAAAAAAACTAGGCCAGAATAAGGAAAAAATGTTAGTGTGAACAAAGCCTCTTCCCAGAACCAACCCAGCATCACTGATCAATTAGCCTGGGATTAGCCTTCTCCTGCAGAGCTGCTTGCTGGGTGATCAAGAGAGATAAATAGTCTCTCCCAAGGAATATTATCTTATTTGTGGCCGTATGTGTTTGTTCAAACAGTAGCCTGACCACCATCCCAATGCTTTCAAAATCTTCTAACTCGTACTTGTTTTCAGTTTTGAAAATGTCCTTCCCTGCTGTACCTGGCCAACTGCTGTCTGTTTCTCTGCACACACTTGGCAGTAAGAAGCTGAACTTCGTGCACCTACAGGCTGTTTAGCGCCTTCCCTTCACCCTCAAGCGACTGAATTTACCTAGGTCAGCCAGGAAATCGGGCCAGCTACTGGAGTAATTTGAAAGCAGTCCCCATAGGCAGCTTGTCTCCCTGCAATAATGCTCCAGCTGAAACATTTATGCAGTGAGCTACTTGTATTAGGAAATAAATGAAAAGAAAAGTGACCGAAATGTGAACCATGGAATGGTAAAAATGATGACATCACAACAAAATGGAAACTACATTGGTATAGAATGCCCAATCCTTTGCTTCAAAGCCTGGGGCCCAATTAGAGTACTAATTTAACCATTGTGAACACTGAATGCCAGATGATACAGGATAAGACCTTGGGATGGGGACTTGGAAGAACGATAGTTTATGAACTTGCAACCCTGGGAGCTTTAGAAAACACCAGTGCTTGAGATGACCTAGGAGGACTGCCAACTTTTAAAGGGGGCTAACCCCTTCCTCTCCCCAAAGTGCAGGTCTCTAGGGAACACATGTTGACACTGCCAATTTAGTATCTGTTTTCAACTAGTTGATGGAGTTCCAGGAAAGTGCCCGTAGCCCCTTCAAAAGGGGAACAAAGAGAGCCCCCAAGACAGAGAAGACAAAGCACAGCCTTCCTGCACTACCAAGTCAGAGCCCTGTTCCAGCTGGAGTCCTCACGGGCTACCTGGACGTACTGCAACAGAGAAGCTGGTATCTAGGATGGGCTGAGAGAAACTCTGCACTTGGCCTGTTTTTGTCTGGGTCTGGGTGTCCACCAGCCTTTCTCCATTCATTTCCAAAGGCTTTTCGATAATCAAGCTCAGCTCCACGCCTTTCCTCTGGAAGAATCTGCATTGATGTGAAACAGAAATATGTCTCTTAAAGCGTCTTCTAGTGAGCTACTCAGGTTTTACCCAGTCCTTCGGTGCCCATGCACAGACAATAAAATGGTGAGGGGTGGTCATTACACTTTCCAACTTCCCCCACCCCTTTCAGAACTGAGGACCAAAGAAACCGGGGCCTTAAAGAGTTGATGCAGAACTGTAAGGCATTCAAAGCCAGCCTGGGCTAGAGACTCTAGTCTCAAAATTCAAACTGGGTTTTAAGTTAAAAAGACCAGCTATTATAGAGCCCTGAAGACTTACTGGCACCACATCCCAAGTGCTTGCACATTCCTCTAAAGAACTAATAACCAGGCCAGTAAGATGGCTCGGCAGTTTAAAACACTTGCCCTAAGTTCCTCAGATCTACATGATAGAACAACTGCCAAGTTGTCTTCTGATCTTTATATGCCCCTAGGATGCATGACCTTCTCTCCCCACAGACAAGTAATGTAATTTTAAATTCAAGTTTTATAACTTTCTTTCTTAAAAAGAATAACTTAATTTTATGTATTGTGCTTTTATGTATTGCACCAACATGCCTGTAGTATCTGGGGAAGGCAGAAGAGGGCATTAGATCCCTTGGAACTGGAGTTAGCGACACTATGGATCACTATGTGGATCCACTGCAAGAACAAATGCTCTTTTCCATCCCCCATTTTGAGTTTTTCACGATAATATCTGCACTAGGTGCTTAGGGTCACCTCTCTTGGTGTGAGCTACAACAGCTGGCTTCCTCTAGGAAACTTCAGGGTGTGCCTAGGCATCCAAGCCTCACTCTTGGAGGGAACAAGGAGGGAGGAGACATTCTGGGCCTTGGATCCTTCTGCCTTCTTTGCAAAGACACAGGATAAAGTGCCTAACACTCCTCCACCGATCATTAAAAGTAAGACTGATCTGGTGCTGACCTAAGAATAACTCTACCTTCCAAGGAGCTGACAACCAAAATACACCTATTCACCACTTTATAATATCCAAATGTAATCTACTTTTATGTTTCTTATCATTTCGTTTTCTAGACTTAAAAAACAATTTTTTAACCTAGTGGCATGGCACTCCTGTAGTCCTAGCTATTCTGGTGGCTGAATCTGAAAGATTACTGAGTTTAGAAGTTGAGGCCAGTAGAGGTACCAATAAGACTTCCTCTCCAGAACAAAAACAAAGGGCACTGTTAGGGTTCTATTGCTCACCTGACACCTGTTCAGGGTCTTCAGCTGACCAATCTTGGCAATGATGATCTCCTCTGCTTTGTCTCCTTTGGTCAAAGGGTTTCTAGTGCAGGACAGGGCCTGCAGACTCTGTAATTTATCCAGCTCATTGATAAATGACCACTGAAGCAACAAAGGAAGAAACGTGTCAGATTGCATTTCATTTTACTTGGCCTAGCAAAATAAATGTAAAGTCACCTAGCTCTTATCTGAGGTACAAGATGCATCATATTCAAACTCGCACCTGGAAGGGCTTTTACTACACGCATGTCATGTGACTTACTGACATCCCATATCTGTATAAATAAATGAACTTTAACCCTAACATGGTTTACATTTGAAGAGTTTTCCTCTGAGGAAGCATTTTACTTTTGGTTTAATGTTTTTTAAGATTTGCTTTTATTTATTATGTATGAACATTTTTACCATGTGCAGTGAGCACATGTAAAGAAGAGGGTGTTGGCTGGAAATTGAACAACAGTTGGCTGCAATAGTAGCCGGTACTCTTAACCACTGAGTGCCATCTCTCCAGGTCCCTAGTTTAACCTTTATGGCAGAAGGAACCTTCAGACTTTGTGTGCAATCAGAGACAAGCAGTATTGTGCCCTGTAAACTAAGGTAGTTCTTACTTCTGATATCTGGTTGTCATTGACTATGAGGTACTTCAAGGCCGGGAACATGGATGTTTTGCACCCTAGAACAATAAAAATGAAACTGCACAGTAGGAGTGAAAGAAACAGCTAACATAGGAGGGAGTGACATTACTAATCTTATTTACCAATTTCAGCATCTGGAAAATGTATAGAAGAAAGTCCAATGTCAGAAAGGAGCAGGTGTTCTAATCTGAAATTAAAATGTTAAATCTGATCACACAATTTTGGTTACAAAATCCCGGAGTGTCTACTAGACTAGACTAGGAAGTCTTTTCCTCTACCTTGGGGTTTCATCCTATTGTGAAACACAAGGTCCAAAATGAAGGCTGACACTGTGATTGTGCCCCCACATAACCCTCTGCTGTTCTGTCCTCCTAAGTGGAGATGTAGGTGTCACCACCAGACCAAGTTCTGCAGCTGCAGATTATCTGGTTCCTAGTCTACACAGCACAAGGGACAAGCACATGCTCTAGGAGAGTTCAAATTCCCCAAGGACTTGCCCAGTTTAGGAGCTACGTTTTACATCTATTCAAAAGATGTATTTGACATATGGCAATTCATTCACTAAAAATGATAAGGATCTTTAACAGGTAAAATTTAAGGGATTACCTTGGAAGATAGGCTATCCGGCACAGTTGGCTTTCATCAATTGATGGGTTGGAGGAAAGGTCTAGTAACCTCATCTTCTGCAGGACATTCTCTGGCCTGTATTGGAAAGTAACATTTTTTTTTTTCAATATGGATTAATCTCTTGTTTATAAAGACAAGGGCTTAAAATAAGTGTACCTGGTGTTACAAAGAGTTAGGGAGGAAGTGGATCTGGCCCAAAAAAGGCCAACCCAAGGGATGCTGTGTTGAAATGCTGGCAGTCAGGACCCTGTCCTGCCTTTGATAATGGAGGAAGAATGCCTGCATTTGCCTCCACAAATGAAACCATTCTATACAATACAGGTTTATAGTCTGAACCAACTCAACTCAAGATTTTTCCATTTTTGGCTTTCCTTCACATACTTATTTAATGATACTATCTAAAAAGAGAGATGATGGGCCAGTGAGATGGCTCAGTTAGTAAAGGTGTTTGCCAACAAGCCTGATGACCTGAGTCCCATCCCCAAAACCCACACGGGGAAAGGAGATAATTGGTTCTCACAAATTGTTCATCTCCCAGACAAGCACTTGATCTAAATAAATTTCAAAAGCTATATTTTAAAAGAGGGAGATGAGAGCCTAGAAATATGACTCAGTGTTTAAGAGCATTTGCTGCTCTTGCAAGTTCTGTTCCTAGCATTGGCGTCAGGCAGCCTGTAACTCCAGCTCTAGGAAATCTGATGCCCCTTTCTGGCTTCCTCTAGCACTTGCATACATTCACAGACATATACACATTAATTTTTAAAAAGGAAAATCAAAATTGGGTGGGGGGGTCTTCAAGATGGAGTTTAAGAACTCATTTTGTAGACCAGGTTGGTCTTGATCTCACAGAGATCTACCTGCCTCTGCCTCTGCCTCTGCCTCTGCCTCTGCCTCCTGAGTGCTGTGATTAAAGGTATGTGCCACCATATCTAGCTAATCTTACTTTGTTTAAGGGAGATGAAGCAACAATATAAACTAATAAAAATATAAAACTAATAAAAATAAAACTGAATATCTGAAAATTTTAAAAATGAACCTACAGCCTTGTACATGCTAGACTAGTGCTCTATAGTTAAGTCATGCCCGCAGCCCTTGGCTCTTCTGAGACAGGGTCTTGCTTAATTGCCTAGGATAACCTCAAACTTAGGACCTTTCTGCCTTATCCCCCCAGACAGCTGAATTACAAGCATATACCCTGTACTCCACTGAGGATCAGAAAATCTAATATGTATGCAAACCTAATAAATTCTAATATTTAGGTATATCAGAATCCAAGATATTTGTTTATACAAAACTAATAAAATTCAAATACTTTAATTCCGGTGTCTTTGATGAGTTTTCTCTGGTTGCGGTAACACTTTAGTTGACAATCTAATCTGTACTACAGTGAGTGAGGAGTACGTGCTACTGCAAGCTGGACCTGCAAATCCTGAGACTTTATTTAGAATTAACTGAATCACAATAGAATCACTGAAGCGGAGTCCATTACCTTTCTGAAATGGAAATGCTGTTAGACTTGAGGTAAAGTTCCTCGAGGACCGGCCATGAAGGGGCACAGTGCAGCACCTGGGGAGGAGACTGAGCTCAGTGTCTGGCAGCCTCTGCTGGCCTTACTCAGCACATTATCATAGGGACTCCCGGATTGTGGACAGGTCATTTAAGCTGGACTTGGGCACTAAGTGGTGGTGCAGGAAGATGAAGGACCGCATTGAAAGGCTATAGGCAGACATTCTAGCACTATTAACCCAATGGGTAAGTCAGCACCCAGCTTAGGAAATGTTTCACAAAGGAGCAAGGAATGTTGATGGACACAACCAACTGACTAGTAGACTGATCCTGGAGGTGGTACTCACCTTCTTAGTCCTGATAGCACTGGACATGTAAAGAATATACTGAGCAAACAGATGTCTCATTGGTTCTTAAGTTTCTCCCTTGAGCTGTACTGCCCTCCTCCCTCCCCAACCCCACCCCTACCCCAATTGCTAAGTGCTTTCCTATCCTTGGGCTCTGTGCACCAGAAGAGGGCAGGAGATTCTCCACAATCAGGAGCCCAGGAAAGACAGAAGCACATGTACCAAATGCCTCTGTGCCAAGGAAACCTGTGGCTACTCACAAGCTAATCATACCAGAATTGGGGATGATGGGGACAAGCTCGCATACAGAGAGATGCTGAGACTCTCTACTGCATGCTCTGCCCTAAGAACATCTGCAGTAACCTAGGGGAGACAGCATTATGACTTTTAAAACTTCATATATTTAATATATGCCACTGTGAGCATCTGTGGTCAAGACTCCCAAGCAATACAAATGAGCTAAGAGACAGGAACAGGCTGAGAAAGAGCATGGATTACAAGATCTAAAATCCAAAGGATTACTCTTCTCCATAATGAACTTTTAGAGCATTCTACTGATTAGATAATAAGCTGATTAAAATGAAGCCAGTTAGGCTTCAATTCCCTTTTAAAGCAAAAATTGTAATCATTTATTACTGTGTAATAAAGCAAAAATGATTACCTCAGTCCACGTTATTCC
Organism: Rhynchomys soricoides; assembly: GCA_019843965.1. Taxonomy (NCBI): domain Eukaryota; kingdom Metazoa; phylum Chordata; class Mammalia; order Rodentia; family Muridae; genus Rhynchomys; species Rhynchomys soricoides. Next base: position 3,942,200 of record JADRCH010000101.1, on the reverse strand, counting down.
TGTTTTGTTTAGGACTAAAGTCTTCAGAGTAGAAAATGTTCTAGTTAGAGTTGGTGAGTCAGAGGGAAACTGCAGTTTATTTTCACTGAGAAGAAAACAGGAGATGTGAAGTACTTACTCCTACATAGCAGACCTAACATTGACATCAACAGTCTGGGGTTTAACCTGAAGATTTGAGGGGGGTTCTCATGGAGGTCAGTGAAGCTTGAGGTTTCCTCAGACATGTGAAGTTGACTTGAGGATACACTTGAGGTTAAATTATACCCATTTGCTTTATGTGAGGTGCCTTCAAGCCTGACTGTCTACTCTATGTATCTGCCTTATCCTGGTAAAGCTTACCTGCATATAAAGCACTTAGGAAGCAGGGGAGAAGGGTTGGGGTGTATTCGGTGGTAGAGGGCTTATAAAGCACAAAAACCTGGGCTTAGCTCCCAGTACCATCAAAAGGAGGGGAAAGAGGAAGGGAAGGAAGGAGGAATGGACCAACCTAGTTGAACCCTTGAAAAGTGAGGTTTGAGATTAAACTAATCAAATATTTGGGAAGATCTTGGAAGATGTGACATTAGTAAACAAGGTAGAGAAATTATAATCCTTATCAAAACTACATTAAGTAGTATCCCAATGAACTGCTTACTTCTAAAGAATTAAACACTAATTCCAACCCCTCTCCTCAGCTGAGATCACATGTGCCATAGTCCCTCTTTCATGGTCAGGTTTATAAGCTATGAAGACCCACCCCCTCCCAACTGATCAGGATACAGATATACTCCTTACTCATGCACCTTGAGGGACTGTTTGAAGACTGCCCTGAAGTGAACCTTAAGCCAAAGCTTCCCAGAAAGTATGAGTCAGCTGTCAGAGAAAGCAATGCAGAGTACATACCTGAGATCAAGAGCCTCCAGGTCTTTGAGCTCCTCTGCAATAAGAATCACTTCATCCCAAGTTGACAACAAGTTTTTTGATAAATCTACAACTCGAATATCTAAATGCACATGTTAAGAAAAAGTAATTTTGGGGGCTGGAGAGATGGCTCAGTGGTAAAGAGCACTGGCCGCTCTTCCAGAGGTCCCGAGTTCAATTCCCAGCAATCACATAGTGGCTCACAACCATCTGTAATGGGATCTGATGGCCTCTTTTAGTGTGTTTGAAGACATGACAGTGTACCCATATACTGAAATTAAATAAAATCTTAAAAAGAAAGAAAGATTTCAAAAGACTCACCAAAGACATAGAATTAATATCACTCTAATTCTAAACTGGGGATTTTTTTTTTTTTTTTAGAGGGGTGGCCTGGGAGTTGAGACAGGGTTTTTCTGTGTAGCCCTGGCTGTCCTAGAACTCACTCTGTAGACCATGTTGCCTTTGAACTCAAGAGATCTGCCTGTCTCTGCCTCCTGGGTACTGGGATTAAAGGCGTGCGCCACTATGACTGGCTGGGTGGGGTTTTTAATTCCCACTGGGTACCCACTAGTGTGAATTATTTTTTCCATGAACACAGATGTTTTCATCTTTTAAGTTATCTATTAGAGTAGATGTAGTTCATCGATTAAAGTGCTTATCTAAATACCCAGAATCCTGAGTCCCATCTCTAGCAGCAAAACAAAACAGAGAAACACTATTACCCTGGTTCATTCAAAAGCTAAAATACTCATTTTTGTTTGTCAAAATGTGAGACAAGCATAATAACCAAAGGGCAACCAAGTGTCACAAACTCCTGCAGGACTGTCCGACAAAAAAAAAAAAAAAGAAGACAGTGACAGCAGAGATCTGTTGCCTCTGATATACTGAAATACTGAGTACCGTCAGGCCTTGCCTTCAGCACTGCCTTAAACACAAACATGTGCATGCTCGAGTGCACACACGCACACGCGCGCGCACACACACGTGCATACCCATACTTCTCTCCAGTCCTAAACCCACAACCATCCAGAGGAGACTATAAGGGTAGCAGCAACACAGGCGAGAAAGGAGCTGAGGCTCTACACCATCTTTCCCCTGGCAGGCCAACACCTATCACCACGAAGGTCGAACTGTGCAGTTTCAGTGGGTACAAGATCTACCCGGGACACGGGCGGCGCTACGCCAGGACCAACGGGAAGGTTTTCCAGTTTCTTAATGCAAAATGTGAGTCTGCATTCCTTTCCAAAAGGAATCCTCGGCAGATAAATTGGACTGTCCTCTACAGAAGAAAACACAAGAAAGAACAGTCGGAAGAAATTCAAAAGAAAAGAACCCGCCGTGCAGTCAAATTCCAGCAAGCCATCACTGGTGCATCTCTTGCTGATATAATGGCCAAGAGAAATCAGAAACCAGAAGTTAGGAAAGCTCTGTGAGAGCAGGCTATAGGGGCTGCCACGGAAGCAAAAAAGGCTAAGCAGGCATCAGAGAAGACAGCAATGGCTGCTGCCAAGACCCCCACGACGGCAGCACCTAAACAAAAGATTGTGAAGCCTGTGAAGGTCTCTGCTCCCAGAGTTGGTGGGAAACACTAATTTGGTAGATCAGAGTTTGAAATAAAGATCTGTCTTTAAAAAAAAAGAAAGAAAGGAGCTGAGAACTCAAGGTCTGCAATGTGACTTATCTCTGGTTCAGGACCACCAATTTAGAGTAAGACTCCGGGACCATCACACATGCATTGAGGCTTAAAGATCAAGAGCTATGCTTTTAAGGAGGTCACAGTGTAACATAGTCCCAGGCCATAGGCTAATGGACTGCCTAGCTTTCCTACCTGATATGTGTGAGTGTTACTGTGGTTACTCTACAAGGGTTAGTTACAAGGGCCAAGAACATAGGTTCATTTGAGAGACAGTCCATAGCTAACACCTCCTGTAAGTCTGAAATCCCCTGTGCTTAGAATGGCAAGCAGGGCAGGAAGGAAGGGGTGTTGCCATACAGATACAAGTGAAAGCAAAACCTATGAGCTTGAGCAGAAAACTCGGGCAAACTAGGAAATACAACCTGGAAGAATCCTATGGCATCCTGAACACAACAATCACCACAGCTGAGGTCAGAGTGGGAACAGTCACGTACAATACACCTGGAGAGATGTACAGGAATTCTCAAAATGAGGCAACTAGGTCACAGTTTTCAACATAACTAACACTGACTCTTTAATACAGTTCCTCATGTTGTGGTAACCCCAACCATAAAATTATTTTCATTGCTACTTCATAACTGTAATTTTGCTGCTGTTGTGAACTGTAATGAAATTTTTTTTTGGAGATACAGGTTTGCCAAAGGGATTTCAACCTACAGGTGGAGAACCAGTAGCCTAGGCCTTGGAGGCCAGCCTCCATTATGAAGGACCTCTAGGCTACTTCAAAGCCTACTAGTCAGCCAGAAATGAGACTACTAGAGAAGCTGGAGCAGAGTAACAGGAACTGATCTGAGTCTTTGGGAAGTCACTCAGCTGCAAACTTGAGCCAAGGACTATAGGGAGACAAAAGAGACAGATGGTCCACTGTGTGTTAGGGCTGTTATGGCTGTGACGAAACACCATGACCAAAAGCAACTTGGGGAGGAGCAGGGTTGATAAAATACAAAGATCTGTAGCTGCTTGTTAGGAAAGAAAATGTTAAAGGTTCCAAAACAAAGACGATTTTATAGACAGAGATCACTGACAATCTGCTGGGAAGCCTGCTCTACACAAGACGCTCTACACGAGGCACTCACAGATGCAGCCAGGCTTCTGCCACACATTTATATCATATTCTGAAACACAGTCTACTGAGGGAAGCCAAAGCAGGAATTGGGTGGAACCTGGAGGCAGGAACTGATGCAGAGGCCATGATGCTGCATGCAGCATGCAGAGAAGTGCTGCTTACTGGATTGCTCGTGGCTTGCTTAGCCTGCTTTCTTAAAGCACCCAGGACCACCATCCCAAGGGTGGCACCACTCACAATGGATTGGGCTCTCCCTCATCAATCACTAATTAAGAAAATACCCTACTGAACTGAAGCTCCACCTTCTTAGATGACTCTTGCTTGTATCGAGTTGACACAAAATTGGCCAGCACATCCTCACAGCAGGTTTGGATCCCACCTCAGCTTGAGAGCAGGTGGAAATATCAGGCTGAGTACCCCAAGCGGAAAGCACAGCCAGAAGGATTTGCCAGACACAGGAAGTAAAGAAAACAGAGACAGAGCTGGCCAGTACACGGTACAGCTGTTTACTGGGTATAGAAATTATGGTCTAGGTAAGCTGGAGGTGATTCACTATGGCACATGTTTGAGATAACCATTAGACCTGACTGAATTAGGTTTTAAATGTGCAGGAAAAGACAGAGCAGTGTGGGAGGGAGGGAGAAGCATGCTGGGGTCCAATTGTATCCCAATACAGTCTCTGAGAGAAGCTGAAGGTATACACTCTTCACTAAAAGACAGACAGAGCATCCACCCAAGGAAGAAAAGTCTTAAGGCTCAGAAGAGCAGCTGTAGCTGATAATTTATTTTGAGACAGACTCTCATGTAGCTCAGGCTGGCCTTAACTCACTAGGAAGCTGAGAATTATTTCATGACCTTCCTGCCTCTGTCTGGTACTGTAATAACAAGCATACACTGCTACATCTAGCTGCTGATTCACCTTTATCACAGAAGAAAATTCAAGGCACAGAGTAGGCAACTATCACATGTATAGACTAGCACAAGACAACCTGTCAGCCACAATCCAAAGTCCAATTTGATATATCCCATGATACAACTAAAAACATTAACTAGAGATGGAATATGGAGACAGACAGTTGTGGTAGCTAGGATGAGTGACCTTAATATGAAGGCTGCAGCAATTTCAAGACCAGCCTAAACTACACATTCAGTACAGGACAGCCTGGGATGACAGGATGAGACACTATCTCAAAAACATTCACTAAAACCCTCACAAACATGGAGAGCCTGTTTTACCTCTCCAGGGCTCTGGCTGGAAAGGAATCAATCTCAGGAGGAAACAGGTGGGGAGCTCCACAAGGAGCACAAAATAGGAAAGAAGGGGAAGGGGGAACCACAATCTGCAAACCCAAACTTGCCAATTCGTTACTCCTGTGCCTATAGCCATACAGCTCTCAGCTCTCGGCCTTGCTGGGCAGCTTTCTCCACACTTGAAGAACAACTGATGAGACCTAGGCACCCCACCTACACAGAGAGCTGACAGAGACCAATACAACAACGGATGAGACCTAGGCACCC
>JADRCH010000101.1:3888341-3937010 GCA_019843965.1 Rhynchomys soricoides | reverse complement strand
TACAACAACGGATGAGACCTAGGCACCCCACCTACATGGAGAGCTGATAGAGACCAATACAACAGGGGATGAGACCTAGGCACCCCACCTACAGGGAGAGCTGACAGAGACCAATACAACGGGGGATGAGACCTAGGCACCCCACTTACAGGGAGAGCTGACAGAGACCAATACAACAGGGGATGCCAACTAACTCTGACCCTTACTAGGGGGCCCACCTACACACTTCTACTCTAGGAGCTAAGAATGGAGACTCATGCTGTAATACAAGTGCTTGGGGAAGCTGAGTTAGAATTACTGAGTTCAAGGCCACCTTCAGATACATAGTGAGTTCAAGGCTAGCATGAACTAGAGAGTAAGACCCTATCTGAAAAAAAGTAAAAGTCCCCTCCCCAGTCCCAGAAGACTATATTAAAGTATAACAATTTTCACTCTCAAGCCATACTTGCAGGCAAAAGGGTATGGGAATGTACTTAACTCACTCAACCAATGGTGTCAGGCACAGGTGCCAAATCCAAAATTAGTTTAAGGATACTGGGGCAGGCTTCAGCAATTCTTCCTTGTTCACCAGCACAACTCACGGCACACTTCCACAGGGAAATGTCCTGCAATGCTCTCAGCTGACTGTGTGAAAAACAAGAGTTCACATGTACATGTAAGTCATATGCTACCCACTGGCCCTTTAAAAACCTCATAAAAAAAATACCAAAATAAACCCACCACACAGATTAAGGTGCAAAGCATTACAAAAAGGGAGAATGAAATGAAGCATGACAAGCATTAGAGGCAGCTGTAGTCACGGCCCCTCTCTACAACACCCCGCTCTCCTCCACTGCCCAGCAACTCTCCAATCATAGCTGCTACGGACTTAATCCTGACTGGAAAACTCCATCTCCAGTTGCTGTTTTACTGTACACCATGAAACGATGTGACACTGCTATACAGATTCTCCTGGGACACCCTGCCTCTCAAGGGTACTGTGACGCAGTCAGATTTAGCACTGTTAACACTCAGAGCTCTAGAACGCTTACCTTCATACCTGACAGTACTTTACAATATGACTCGATCCCAATAAAGTTACTAATTTTTTGGCTGACAGTTGGCAGTTTCCCAAAATGCTGAAGTGACACCTGCCACTGAAACAGAGCCTCTCTAGGGACATGTCTGTCCTCAGCATTGTGCATGAAGGGTTTTCCTCTATTTCTACATGTACAGGATCTGTGTCCTCTGCTTGTCAGAAGAGGCAATGTCCTGGAATTCAAAATCCAGGCCTGGGCTACCCAGCTTCAAGGTTCAATTCCACCACCTCCTTTGGTATTAAGCAAGTTGATTAAATCTTGGTGCCTCAGACTTCACTATGGTAAAATGCTTTACTTCACTTTAGTCACAATAACCAAAAGGTAGAAACAATGCAGAACAAATGAACCAAATAGGACATCACACTGAGAAACAGCATTTGGCCTTAAGAAGGAAGAAATTCTGACAATGGAGAGACCTTGAAGATGTTACTCTAAGCACAATGATCAGACATGGGGGAGGGGGGGCACCACAAATACTGCATAATCCCACCTGGTGATCCTAGAACAGACAAAGCAACAGGTAAAAGAACAATGGCTGGGAGGAGGAGGAGATAAAGAATTAGTATTTTAGGGAATTGCAGTTGGGAATGATGGGAATGTTCTGGGGACTGGTTTACACACGGTTTAGAGTTAGTGCTGCTAACCTGTTTTATAGGTATATTCTGCAGTATTTTTTTAAAACACAAGTGACTTGGTGAATTAGTATTTACAAAGATCTCAAAATACTGCTTAGCACTCAATGGTTTAGTTAATATTTGTAAAAATTAACAGAAAACTGACAACATCGAGGAATAAACATGAGAGCTAAATGCAGGGGAAAGGTGATTACAATCACCAGAAACTGGTTCTGGGCAAAGGCTCTCATACTTGTTCAACACCCTGAGAGTTTCAGGATGGTTCATGGTGTCTAGGCCAAAACAAGTATTTCCCAGTTCCAATTTTTGTGCGTGGTTAGGATCAAGCAACTTCATGACTTAGGTGCTGCCAACTTAGTACCCCAGAAAATGGTATGACTTCCCAGACTCTGAAGTCAACCATTCTGAAAACCACTATGTCTATATTCTGTCCACCATAATCTTCAGGAATTACTTGCTATTTATTTATTTATTTATTTATTTATTTAAACAGGGTCTTATATAGCCTAAGTTGGCCTTGCTTCTGCCTCCACCTCCCAAGTGCCAGGATTACAGCATAGTGGCACCATGCCCAGAAAATTCCTTGTTTTTAAACACAATTGTCCATATCAGTTTTTCAGAAACATGAAATCATTGAAAGGAACTGAGAATGTTCATTCATAAAACTGTCAATAGCTGCAGACCAGCAGTTTGTACTCTGACAAAAGTCACAATTTCTAGGTCAGGTATGGTAGCACTTTAATCCCAGTACTTTGGAGGTTGAGGCAGGAGGGTCAAGAGCTCAAGGTCAGACCATGTAGATAGATCACTCAGTGGATAAAAGCACTTGGACCTAGGTTCAATCCCTGATACTGATGTCTACAAAAAGCAATAGGCGAAGACTCACATCTATAATCCCAGCACTCCCATGATGAGGTGGAAGGCAGAAAAAGGGAATCATTAAGCTCCAAGGCTAACTAGCATGAAATACCTTGCCTCAACAATAGGGCTCCAAAAAGTTGTCCTGGTCACACTCTCATATTGTGACATGAGCATGCCCTTATACACACATATACAGGATAAGAAAAAGGTTAAATTAAGAGTTCAAACCACATTGGGTGGTGCACACCTTTAATCCCAGCACCTAGGAAGCTGATGCAGGTGGATCTCTGAATTTGAGGCCAGCCTAGTCTACAGAACAAGTTCTAGGACAGCCAGGGATACACAGAGAAACCTTGTCTAGAAAAACCAAATCAAGCAAACAAACAAAAAATTCAAGGCTAGCCTGAGGTACATTAAATCTATTTCCCAATAATAAAAGTAATTTAAAAAACTTTTAATCAAGTTGCTGTCTCTTTTTATAGTTTAAAATGTCTCATGTTGGACACCTTGGCACCACGCTTGGGGAGCCAGGTCTCTACAGAGGTATCAATCCAAAGCCATCTCCAGAAGAGCCAGACACATGGGCTTAGTTGCTTCTCTTGTCTTTATTGTGCTTGTCTTAGGAAACAAATGCAGAACTGGCCAGCTAGATGTTAATAAGGAGGAAAGACAATACCTGTGAGGAATTTTTGAAGTGGGAAGATATACCTTTAATCTGGGCCACACCTGCTGGCAGCCTATAAAGGACATGGAAGAAGGAAGCTTGCCCTTCTTGCCTGCTTGCCTTCACTCTTGCTAGCAAGTCCATTAGTTCACTGGCATTAAAACCTCCTTCTTCAGGATTTGGGCATTTACTAAAGATCAGCTGAGACATTCAGACTCCTAGACTGAACAACTACTGGATTCTCGGACTTTCCCTTAGTAGACAGCCACTGATAAACTAGCAGAGCTAAATAAATATCACCCTCTTATATGTACACATATGTAGACACACACACACACATATACACATAAATGTACATGTCTTAGGGTTCCTATTGCTACAATGAAACACTATGACCAAAAGCAAGTTGGAGAGGAAAGGGTTTATTCAGCTTACATTTCCACACTGCTGTTCATCACCAAAGAAAGGACAGCAACTCAAACAGGGCAGGAACCTGGAGGCAGTGGCTAATACAGAGGTAAGGAGGGGTACTACATGGCTTGCTCGGCCTGCTCTCTTATAGAACCCAGGGCCGTCAGCCCAGGGACGGCACCACGCACAACAGGCTGGCCCTTGCCCACTGATCAGTGACTATGAAAATGCCTTACAGCTGGATCTCATGGCCCCTCTTCTCTATGAGCTCTAGTTTATGTCAACTTGACGCACAAAAAAGCAGCCAGTACAATATATATATTTTTTCTTTCATTCATTCATTCATTCATTCTATATGTTCTGTTCCTATAGAGAACCCTAATACAGACAGGCTCAGTTATTAACACAGGGTTATAGTAACCATATCCTAGTCATTACTCATGCAGACTGACATCTTAGTATCATGTAGAGACATGGAGGTCTTTGTATTCACAGATAAGCAAATGGGGAACCCTGAATGTTAAACACATAGGGATGTGACTCCAAGAGAAAGAATGAGACTGGGGAGCAGATTGTTTAACAGCCTGGTGACCTTTGCTCTATAAGGTTAGAAATTTTTCTGGTCCTGGATCTTCCCAAAGAACCTTATCACACATTTGTTTTCTATCAGATCTCATTTAGTTTATTCGTTCCTCAGGGAGAATTACGTATGCTTTATTGTGCACACAGGATTGAGTTATTAACAGCAAAGTTTCCACCAAATTGTGCTCTACTTAAATAGGCCTGAAACAAACCACTCACATCAAACTCCTGAAGTTTGAACCAACACAGACTAATTACTGGTGTTGAACCAAACTTCTTTTTGAGGATCATCAACTCTGCTGGCTGTGCAGGCTGCAAACCTCACCCCACTTCACCCCACCAAACACAGAGATCAGAACAACTTTGTGGAGTCAGTTCTCTCTCCATTCTTAAATGGGTTCTGGGCTCAAACTCTGGTCATTAGGCTTACATGGCAGGCACCTGTAGCCACTGAGCTATCTTGCCAGCTCTTCCTCTTTTATATATTTATTTATTTGCTTTTATTTTATGTATGTGAATGTTTTAGCTACATGTATGTATATGCACTGCCTGCACGCCTAGTAACTGAAGTTCAGAAGAAGGCATCAGATCCCCAGGAACTGGAGTTATCTAGGCAGTTGTGAACTGCTTTGTTATATGGGTGTTGGGAACTGAACCTGGGTCCTCTGTAAGAGCAGCAAGTGTTCTTAACCACTGAGCCATCACTCCAGTGTTGACCTCCTACCCCCCCCCCTTTTTTTTTCTCAAAATATAGGATTTCATGTAGCCCAGGCTACGTAACCAAGAATAATCAATGACCTCCTTGATCCTCCCACTTCCCCAATGGTTACCGGACCACCACACTCAGCTAAACTGAGGGTTTTAATTTCCCCAAATACTAAGTGCTTGTGTCCTCCACATTTCAAGCCACTGTGTGAAGAAGATGAACCAATATGAAAACAAAGTTACAAGCGAGCACACAGTCTAGTGACTGCAAGCCAGGCTTGCACCTGCTGTATTTACCTCTGCTTCTTTGTAACGTGCTCAAAGCCGACAGCCTGCACTGGTTTACTTCCAACTTTTAAGGAACGTGACTTCTCATCATCATCAAGTCTGTCTTCCAGCACATAATGCTTCTTAAGGGCAGTAAGAAAGTCTTCTCCGAAATTAACCTTGTTTGGACGAACAAAAGAGCCTCCTGTTGGGTGCCTGGGAAGGGATAGAAAGGAATATATGAATATCATCTGCTACTGAGCATGGTGTCAGAGGCCTGTCAATCCCAGATATCTGGCAGGCCGAGGCAGGTTCCAGACATGACGAGGCTAGTACTGAGGGCTACGGTGACGACAGCTCAGTGTTGAGTGTCTGCCTAGTGTTAACACTGCTCAAGGTTTAGCATCGCAAACAAAGGAAAGGAAAGGACGTCTAAAGGAACTTATAAAGCATGATACCTTAGTGACGTTTAAACAGGTCGATATGCTAAAATAAATACAATATAAAAAATGTACTGAAGAAAAACTTAAAATCTCTACAAGTGACCATAAAGGTCCTAGGCTTATGCAAGCATGTGAAATTCCTACAGACAAAAGATATGGACAGATAATTCACATTAAAGAAAACAAAAACATTAGATCCATGGGGAAAATTGTACCTTTCTAATGATTAAGAAGTATAATTTTTCTTATATTTGGAGATAGAGGCAGGGGTATCCCTGTGAGTTCAAAGCCAGCCTGATCTACAGAGCAAGTTTCAGGATAGCCAGGGATACACAGAGAAACACTGTTAAAAAAACAAAACAATAACAAAACCAAAAGAGCTAAGAAGAAAAATTTTTCATAAACAAATGCTGAAAAGATTTTTTTTCCCGAGACAGGGTTTCTCAGTGGATGTGCCTGCGGTATGAGGACTAGTACCCACAGAGAAGACAGCCACTGCTGACACACACCAGAAGGCAGAAACACCAGAGCTTTCTTGGGGCTTACACACCTGCTATTCCAGCCAGTTGGTGAACTCTAAGGTCAGTGACCTGCCTCAAAAAAAAAATAAATAAATAAATAAAAAAAGGGTAGAGAGCAATAGAGGGTGATGTCAAATGCTGGCCTCTAGCCTTCCCACACCTCTCACAGCAATGGTAATAAGCTAGTCAAAAGGAGATGTTATTATTTTTGGTTGTAGGCAGATGGAGAGTGTGGAATTGTGTCAGGGAGCTGCAAAGAGGCTGTACATGTTATAAATCAAAGATCTCAATCTTTGATGAAACCTTCCCAGCAGGTTTCTCAGGAAACCAAACAGCCCAGTAAATGATAAAAAAAAAAACGCTAGCCAAATCCATTTTCCACATAGGTTCAGAATTTCCATTTTGCTGTAGCATATTGACATTAATCTAGACTATTAGTGGTTTCTGTCTAAATCATTGTTAAAATCAATGTATCTTCTGGAAATCTGTTACTGATGGGCATGGATTTGTTCATAACTGTCCTCGTCCCACTAGCACCTAGTGCTCAGAACCTATGACACATAAAAAGAAACCAAAGACAGGTACAGTGATATTTATAATTTTTTAAAACAATTTATTTATTTATTTCATGCATGTGAGTACACTGTAGCAGACTTCAGACACACCAGAAGAGGGCATCGGATCCCATTACAGATGGTTGTGAGCCACTATGTGGTTGCTGGGAATTGAACTCAGGGCCTCTGGAAGAGCAGTCAGTGCTCGTAACCACTGAGATATCTCTCCAGCCCTGATATTTATATTTAATCCTAGCACTCAGGAGGCAGAGATAGATCTCTCTAAGTTCGAGGCTACCATGTTCTACATAATGAGTACCAGGCCTTCTGGGAACTAAACAGTGAGATCCAATCTAAAGAAGGCAAGAAGAAACGAAGGGCTAGCCACACATGGTGGTGCATACCAATCATCCTAGAACTAGAAAGATCCAGAATAGGAGGTCTTAAATTCCAAGCCAGTCTTAGTCATACACCAAGTTAGAGGCCAGCCTGCACAATACAACTAAAGCAAAAGGAGAGTGGCGTGTGAAATGGTCCAGTGGGCGACAGTACTACTGTCCAAACAGCAAGACTTGAGTTAGTATGCCCAGCACCGCGTACAGCTACGTAAGTCTACAGCCCTAACACAAGGGGTGTGTGGCAGAGCCAAGAATCTCACATGTTTGCCTGACAGCCAGTCTAACAAAAAAACAGTAGCTCTAGCTTCAGTGAGAGACACTGTCTCAAGAGAATTCAGCAAAAAGCAAAAGACAATACTCCTCTGGCCTCTTGTCAGGAATGTGTACTTGTACATGATTGTATCTGCCCGCTTCTACCACCTGAGTGCGGGCATTAAAAACATGTACCACCATGCCAGGCTGAAGTACCTTCTCTAACTATTCCACATGCTACATCTGACCATTCACAGACCAACAATGCTTCCTCCTCTCCAGCCCTACTGATCATAATTAACTATGACCCTGTCAATTCATTAGAGATTTTTACCTGCATTTAAAATACACAGTACCATCGTGGCTCCCATCATGCTTTCCTCTCTCAGGATTGTCCCACTCAACTCCTAACCAGAGTCCTAGCAAAAGAAAAAAAGAAAAAACAAATGACAAAAGATGACAGAGGGATGCTCTATTCTCTTGCAAGCAAATGCATTTGTAACAGAAGCTGCATCACACACAGAGGAGGGAATGTCTCAGAAATCTCCTGTGGACTTCAATTAAACAATGCAATAAAAGAACATGTGGCCTAAAAAGCTACCAAAACCCAGAAAATACGAAGAGCTAAACTTTACTGGATATACTAAGCATGGATGAGCTTGAAGACATGGTACCAACTGATGAAAAATAACAGAGAGGACAAAATCAGCTAAAGTCAGATCATAACTCATAACTATAATCAACACTTGATTAAAATGGCAAATTCTAACCTAAATACCTGTAACTACCACCACAACAAAAAGTCTGAGGGAGGAAAAACTGAAGATGAAATACAGGTCAGTTCAGTCCAAAAAAGGCAAGAGAAAAAAATCTTCAAAGAAAAAGATTGTCCCAGACAGAAACCTGCAAGGAAGCAAGAGGCTCAGACCCCTGGGTAAGACTACAGAAGAATGGGCAGTAGAGCTGCTAGCTCCTTGGGCATAAAGTCTAAAGATGAAAGCCATCCAGCAACTGATTAGGGATGAGTATGTGAGTGCAGGTTCCCAAGAACAACACAAGTGTCTGAGCCCTGGGGATGGAGTTACAGAAGATTATGAGCCACTTGATGTAGGTGCTAGAACTGATCTCAGGTCTCCTACAAGAACAGGAAATACTCTTAACTGTTGAGCTATAGCCCTTGCCTTGTTCTTTTGAGACAGGGTCTCTCAGTGGTACCTGAGGCTCAATCCCTAGGTTCAACATGGTAGGAGAAACACCGCCAGTAAGTACCATGGAAAGTGTACACACACACACATACACATAATACAAACAAACAAAAACATTGGTGGGATTTTGGTAGAAAAAAAACTAAATATTTGACCACTGATAACTTTTAAATTTTAACAAAATACATGTCTTTCAATAAATACAGGAAGTTTAGTCTTTTCTCCTCCTCCCCTTTTATCTCATTAGTGTTTTTATTTATTGATTGATTAGCTATTTTCTTTATTTACATTCCAAATGTTTTCCCCTTTCCAGGTCTCCTCTTCAGAAATCCCCTATCCCATCCCCCCACCCCCTGCCTCTATGAGGGAGCTCCCCCACCCACCCACTCCCGCCCTCCCACCCCGGCATTCTCCTACACCGGGGCTTCGAACACACTCAGGTCCAAGGGCCACTCCTCCCACTGATGTCCAACAAGGCCATCCTCTGCCACATATGTGGCCAGCACTATGGGTCACTCCATGTGTATTCTTTGGTTGGTGGTCCAGTCCCCGGGAGGAGCATCAGGATGTCAGGCCAGTTAACAATGTGGCTCCCCCCACGGGGCTGCAAACCCCCTCAGCTCCTTCAGTCCCTTCTCCAATTCCTCCATCGGGAACCCCTTAGTTCAGTCCAATGGGTGGCTCTGAGCTTCCGCCTCTGTATTTGTCAGGTTCTGGCAGAGCCTCTCAGGAGACAGCCATATCAGGCTTCCATCAGCAAGCACTTCCCGGCATCCACAACAGCATCTGGGTTTGGTGGCTGTATATGGGATAGATCCCCGGGTGGGGCAGTCTATGGATGGCCTTTCCTTCAGTCTCTGCTCCACACTTTGTCTCAATATTTCCTCCTGTATTTTGTTCACCCTTCTAACAAACACTGAAGCATTCACATTTAGATCTTCCTTCTTTTTAGGCCTCCTTCTCCTCTTCTTCCTCCTCCTCCCCCCCACCCATCCTCTTCTGTTGTTGAGACATGGTTTATGTAGTTCTGGCTAGCCCAGAACTCAACACTTTCTTTACTTCATTTGTATTGGGCGATAACTGTAACATTTCAAGATGTGTATTTATGATGTGAAAAACTAAAATTTTGGGTGAATTAGCCAACAAGAATGAAATCTAGAAACAATACAGAAAGAAATTAAAGAAGCAGTTAGGCATTGTGGCACATCTAAGGGAGGCAGGCAGAAAGATCTCTCTCCCTGTGTTAGAGGCCAGCCTAAGCTACATAGCTAAACACTATCTTAAGAAAAGAAAATAAATCAGGCTAGAGGGCCCTGTGGTTAAGAGCACTGGTTGTTCTTGCAGAATGCCCAGATTCAGTTCTTAGAACCCACATGGCAGCTCACAACTGTCTGGAATGCCAGTTCCAGGGGGATCTGACATCCTTTTCTGGTCTGTGCAGGCACTGTACATGTGTGATACACATACATATAATATAGGAAAACATATACAAAATGAAAATCTTTTTTAAAAAATTCTTATGTACTTATAAATTAAGCAATGTTACTTTAAATTACTTTAAGTCAAAAAATGAAATCACAAAATAAATTAAAAAAAAAAAAAAAACAACAAAAAAACCCACAACATTTTGAACAGGCTGGGGGGTAACCCAGTAGTTAAAGCAGCTAAGTAGGTATGAATTATTAAATGTAATTCCAGCCTTGAACGTGGAAAGAGAGTAAGCTGAATGCACTGTCTGAATGAGAGACCTACCTTGCCTTGATGAATAAAGTGGAAGAACCATTAAGAATGAGTCCCTAAAGCAACCCTGGGCCTTCACATGCCTGAGGCCAAATTTAACAGTAACAATAATTTGGTTGGTGGAAGATGAGACAGGAGTAGAAAGGTTGTGGAATCTTCTTCTACAATTAAGGACCAAGTCTGCTAAGTCCAAGTCTGTGGCAGGGAAGACCCTGCAAGGAATCCCTGAGAGACCACCATGTGAAGCTGTGAAAGTAAATAAAGACTGGATTGAGTTGGAGACTCCAAGATGTTGGAGATACCAGAGCCACAGGATATCTTCCAGCGAGAGCAGCAGATAGGGAATGGAATCAAAACAAGAGAATGAAGTACGTTACAGGCAGCAAAGCTGGAAGGGCAGAGCCACTAGACAACAGACATGGAGCCGTTTTCTCTGCTGGGTATCAGCCTTGCTTTGGCCCCGTATTCCCTAACTATGCCTCCATTCCTCCGTTTTGGAATGGTAATATACATTCTGTATGTTGGAAATATGTTATTTGCTTTTGGATCTACAGGAGGTTACAATTAAGAGACTGTCTTCAGTCTCAGAATGAGATTTTAAACAGCATTGAGAAATAAATAACAAGGTGACTTTTGAAATAGAACTAAATGAATTCTGCATTATTATATGGCCAAAAACCTATGGGGGCCAGGAGGCAGAAGGTGGGTGTGAATGAGAATGGCCCCACAGGCTCCTATGTTCAAATACTTGGCCCCATTAGTGAAAATGTTTAAGAAGGATTCAAAGGGCCGGGCAGTGATGGCACATGCCTTTAATCCCAACACTTGGGAGGCAGAGGCAGGTGGATTTCTGAGTTTGAAGACTGCCTGGTGTATAGAGTGAGTTCTAGGACAGCCAGGGCTACACAGAGAAACCCTGTCTCGAAAAAAACCAAAAAAGAAAAAAAAAGAAGAAGCAGGATTCAAAAGTGTGTCACTGGAGGGCGTCTCTGAGGTTTCAAAAGACATGACATTCATTGCGTGCCACTCTCTGCTTCCTGTTTTCGGATCAAGATATGAACTCTGAGCTGTTCCTTCCTGTTACCATGCCTTTACTCTACCATTATAGACTCTAATGCTCTGAATCTGTAAGCCCAATTAAGTGCTTTCTTTTATTAAAATAATAAAACAACTAGAAAACAGATAAGGAGCTAGGCATGTAGTTTAGCTGGTAGATTGCTTGCTTGCTCAGCATGCATGAAGCCCTGGGTTCAATGCCTAGCACAGCTGAAACTGGCTATGGTAGTGCATGCTTGTAATCCCAGCATTCAGATTAGGAGTTCAAGGCCAGGCTAGGCTACATGAGATTCTGAGTTTGGGGCTGGAGAGATAGATGGCTCAGTGGTTAAGAGTACTGACTGCTCTATGAAAGTCCTGAGTTCAAATCCCAGCAACCACATAGTGGCTCATAACCATCCATAATGAGATCTGATGCCCTCTTCTGGGGTGTCTGAAGACAGCTACAGTGTACTTACATAAAATAAATAAATAAATCTTTAAAAAAAAAAAAAAAAAGAGTCACCAGACATAGGGGAAACTTAAATGCACATTGCAAAGGCAGACAAGGCGGCCTGACAGGCTAGACACTGTGACTCTAAATATGAGAGAGAGTGGAAAAGGAAAACCAGGGAAAAGGACCAGCAGCTGGAGGAGTACCAAGGGGCCAAACAGCTGGAACACAGAGCACTTGGGGACAGTAACACCAACTCACAACAGAAGACACGGGTCACTAGACATTTGTATTGTCTAGGTATAGACAAACCTATACAATAAATAACACTAAGCATAGACCTTGGATGGAGGAGGTAAAGGAAAAGATCCCTGGCATTTGAATGTGTCCAGTGGTCAGGCTAGCCCTGTGAGGATACAGGCCCTGTAGTTTTGTAGGTACAGATAGTGGACTTCAAGTATGGAAGTAGTGAAGTCTTATGCATGCTGGGGCAAGTGTTCTATCACTGAGCTACACCCAAAAACTGAAAGCTTCCTAAAACACAAACTTCGGGCCCAGTCTCAGTGTCCATCAGTAGATATGTGGGAAGGCCAGAGATCTGCATTTAACAAGGACTCCCATGATGGTGATGCTGCTCAGAAGCCACACACTGAGAGCTTCAGATCCAAGGTTATCACTAAACCACCCTATATCTACTCAGACCAGTCCCAAATACATAGAAAATACTCAAACACTTGTTGATTCAGTTAGGCATATGAGGCAGTTTGCTACATTGTTACCATAAAGAAAAACACTAGCAATCAAATGTTCAAAATGAGGAGTGCAGCGACAGACACTGACACTCCCAGGCACTTGTAAGACTGATATATGAGGATCCTTTGAGTTGATGAGTTTAAGGGTTAGCCTGAACAATACAGTAAGACCTTGTCTCAATGAGAACAAAAAAGAAGGGAAGAAATAGAGAATGGCTAAATAAATTACATAGTACACTAAATGGTTGTCTTAGTCAGGGTTTCTATTCCTGCACAAACATCATGACCAAGAAGCAAGTTGGGGAGGAGAGGGTTTATTCAGCTTACACTTCCACACTGCTGTTCATCACTAAAGCAGGTCAGGAGGCAGGAGCTGATGCAGAGGCCATGGAGGGATGTTTCTTACTGGCTTGCTTCCCCTGGCTTGCTCAGCTTACTTTCTTATAGAACCCAAGACTACCAGCCTAGGGATGGCACCACCCACAAGGGGCCTCCCCCCTTGATCACTAATTGAGAAAATGCCTTACAGCTGGATCTCATGGAGGCATCTTCTCAACTGAAGCTCCTTTCTCTGTGATAACTCCAGCTTGTGTCAAGTTGACACAAAACCAGCCAGTACAATGGTTAACCATTAGGAAAGCCCAGTACTAGGAGACAGTAGGAAAAAGACAAACCTAAGAGGAAAGGAGGATGTTCCTGTAACAACAACATCAACATCATCATCAACATCATCATCACCATCTTTCTCCTCCTCTTCATCACCTTCATCATTGAGAGAGGTTTTCACTATGTATCCGTGGCTGCCCTGCAACATGCTATATAGGCCAGGCTGGCCTCACACAGAGATCTGGACAGGGATAGTGAGGTGGGGTTGAAATGCCCAATGTTTGAAGACACTACAATAAATTTATTATGTTATATGATTAGTACATACTAATAACAAAGCTTGAAAAATAAAAAAACCTAGTAAAATAATGTTCCAGGTCAGGCACAGTGGCACACTCATTTAATCAGAGGAAGCAGAAACAGGCAGATCTCTGTGAGTGTGAGGCCAACCTGGCCTATAGAGCATGCTCCAGGGCAGTCAAGGCTACAAAATGAAACTCTTTCTTGATAATGATGATGGTGGTGGTGGTGGTGGTGATGGTGATGATGATGATGTTACAGGAACATAAGAATTAAATGAAATAATTAAAGGTAATAAACAGGTCTATGTATATCTAACCCACAATACACTGATGCCTAAGAAATGGTGAAGGCCATCAGAAAGGAAGAGCAGTCCGTCCTGGTCCTTACCTGTCTTTGAAGGCCTCTAAAAGTGAGAAAGACTCGAATACTCACATCACTATTTTCCCAAAGGGATCCAGTTTTATCCTGTACACATTCCTGCTGCCTTGTTGATCAGTGGCTTCATCAAAACATTCCTGCTGCCTTGTTGATCAGTGGCTTCATCAAAGAAGCTACTAACTAGTTATGGAAGCTGGGAAAGTCAGTGAGATCAAAGGGCTAGAAGACTCAATGCGTATGTGTGCCCATTCTGGCTGGTGACTAATACCTCCCTATCGTGTCTCTCACATGAAGAGGAACAATCTCATTTTAAATCCATTACCAGAGACGCCTTTTTGTTTCCCTCCATTTATTTATTTATTTTATTTTAGAGACAGGATCCAGCTCAGGCTGAACTAGCACTTTCTTGGTAGTCTATACTGGCCTTAAAACTTAGCAGTCCCCTGCTATAGCCTTCTGAGAACCTGGACTATAACCACAAGTCACTGCATCTGGCTAGAAATGATAAATTTCACCAATTTCTGAGACCTTCTGAGACTCCAAGAGTTAGAATTATGTTAGTTTCTAGTTTTCCCCACTAACCTGTTTACACGTTAAAATGCTTTCAATTCTGCTTAACTTGCTGCCACTTAAACCTAGCTCTTTCCAGTATTTATAAACTTAATTGTATTTCTTCCTGTCCTGTTCTCCTCAGAGGTATAGGATAAGCCTGATGTTAAAAAAGAAAATCCATTTTAGTTGAGGTTTAAGAGCCTGTAGTATGAGATGTATACATTCTGCCACTCTGACAAAGTCATTAATTCCTATTCACCATAATTTATACAACATACATATACACATGTATTGTTTCTTTGTAAATCAACAAAATATGAGCAATACACAAGGTTCTACTTGGCCATAATACAATTACATTATTTACAGTTATATAACATAAGTATACACCCACATGTATACACACACACACACATACATACATACATACATGAGGAGAAGCATTCAGATGCTTTTGGTTGCAAAACATGATGCTTCACACTCAAGAGTATCACTGTCCCTACAGCATGAGCACTTGCATAATATTAGAGAGATTAAGATGAAGACTGCTGGTTTACATGAAAAACAATTCTATCCTCAAGTAAAGAATTTTTTGAATCACAGACACAAACGGTTTTGTGTCTTAAATGTATGTGCGTATGGATTAATGGCAAAGTAATATCAAAAAGTTATTTGATTTTTGAGTTGAGAATCATGAAAATTCAACACTGTTGGTTGAAGTTTGTTCAGAAGATATTTCAAAGTTGACTTAGTATTAAAAATACTACAAAATCAAGTAGCATAAAATTAAGAAAGCTGTACGTATCATATACATACATAATGCAATGACCCCAAATAAACCTATGTGTCTGCAAGTTGGTTGGCACATTCCTCAAAACTGACTTTTCTTTTATGTTTCTTTATTGGAGACAGGGTCCTACTGTGCCACTCCAGCTGGTTTGGAACTTGCCATGTAGAACTCAGAAATCCACCTGCCTCTGCTTCAGCATGCTGGGATTGAAGGCATGTGCTACCACAGCCAGGTCAAAATTGGTATGATAAGACACTACTGAGATGCCACGCAGAAGTGACTAAAGGTTCACATGGCTCACCTGCCACAGGGGGAACAGCACCACAGAAGCGCACTGTCGCATAATCTCCATTCACTTCAACTCTTCTGCCAATGACATCCAATGGCAAAATGTCACTCATTATAAGATAGCAGGAATCCAAAATAGGAGATCTAGGGAGGAAAACATGAAAAACTGACAAAAACTTAATTAGCAAAAACTGTAGTCTAGGCTGGCCTCAAGCTCTTAAATTACATATAGCAAATCCTCCTGCCTCCGCTGCTCAAGATATTAGCCACCACACCCAGCCAAAGCTTCCCACACCAATTAGGGGCTGAAGAAAATTGCTTACTATGTGAGGTGCCTGTTAAGCACACACGAGGACCTGGGTTTAGATCCCAGAAAAAGCTAAATATGAAAACCAGTATCTACCTAGAATTCCAGAGTTGGGAAGAGGAGACTAGAGGATTCTTACAGCTTACTGGCCAACCAGTTTTGCCAACTGGTGAGTTCCATGTTTAGTGATCATCCCTGTCTCAAAAAGCAAGATGGAAAATGATAGAGTAAGACAGAGTAGACCTCTGGCCCCCATGGGTACACACGTGAATGCACGCACACACACATACATGTGTGTGCACACCTACTAAAGAACAATGGGCCTGGAGATCTAGCTGAGTTGGTACGTGCTTGCCCAGTGCCCACAAAGCAGAGTGGCCATGCCTTTCTTTAATCCTAGCAGTCAGGAGCCAGCCTGAGATACATGAGGCCCAGCTCAGGAAAAGAGTAACAAAAAATTAATAACTCAAAATTTTAGGGATGATATATTATGGTTAATATCCCTTTTTGGCTTTTTCTTTACGACATGTAACCCAGCCCAGGCTGGACTCAATCTCACTATGTAGTTAGGGAGGAGTATTGAAATCCACTTCTTAAGTGCTAGGATTACAGACATCTGCCACTATGCCCAGCTTATTCTGGAGGCAAGATCTCCTGTATAAGCTAGCCTTGAATGCCCGATTCTCCTGCCCCAGCTTCCAAAATGCAGGAATTACAAACATGTGCTACATGTTCAGCTTGGTTATGACTTCTTTCAAACTTTGGTCTTTTGGAAATAAGCACTGAGATAGTTAAACTTCCAACAGTCATGTTTTAGACATACCAGTAGCAGTTCAGGTAATCCATAGAATGAAAGAGAGGCAGTGACCAGAAGGATGAGGATTTCATTAAGAATTGATATTTGCAGATCTGTTAGTTTGAGGCCAGTCAGGTCTACAGAGTTCCAGGACAAGCAGGGCTACACAGAGAAACCATGTCTTGGAAAACAAAAACAAAACAAGAATCAACATTTGGGAGAATTAATTAGATAAAAATGGTCAAACAGAAAATAAAGATCCTTGTGTTAGGGACCCAAACCCAAAACAACCCAGGCAGTCACAAAAGTCTGACAAAGCAAGGTCTTTAATTAAATTAAGCCCCAAGAACTGAACAACCAGGGACAACAGCTCAGACTTGGGAGCTGATGGAATCCTTGAAATGTTCATCTTAAGGATTTAAGCAGATGACAAAAACATATTGTTCTCGGGCTGCTATTGATTGATCAGGACCACAGAACAGACTCCAGAGCTGAACTGTGACCCCCAAACCATAATGTCATAGTTTTTAAACCTGAAATCCACAAATATCTGTGCCAAGTTACAGTAACATTTTCTCACCAATCAGGCTTAGGGATCTGGGACTTCCTTACGAACATGTCTTTGTAGTAGACTTGTCCTGCTGGTTAGGGTAATCAACTGTGGTGAGGCAACCCGCCTAGCATTAATGTCTCAACTTGCCAACCAGGATGTCAGTTACCCATGCACATGTCTCTTTCTGGCAAGCAGGGTATCAGTTACCCAGGGAGGTCTTGGGAACTTAAACTTTTATTTGACCCCTATCCAAAAATGGAAATTTTATTCAACGTATCTTCAGTTCGGTTCCTTCTTAAACTTGGTCAGTGTGTTGGGTTTTGCCTTGAGTAGGTAGATTGGTGGTACTCTAAGGTATTGCAACTTCTAAGATAAGAAACCCTGTACTGCAATGGAATTTTCAGCAAAGAAAAGCAAAAGAATCATCACAGAGCCCAACACGTGGGGGAAGTAAGAGCAGCTTAGACAATTTGAGGAGACTGAGCAGCTAGTAGCAACCAGCCTGGGCTATTTATGTTTTAGGAAACAGATATACACACTGGCCAAAGCAGTCCTGTTCATAGTAAGATTGTGCCCTGAAGCAAAGATCTAGTCCCTGAACAAGACTCCAGTAGAACTCCATTCCTAGAATTCCACAAACTGGAAAGCAAGGAGTTATTGTGCCAGAAACTCACAGCGTCTTGTTATTAGTCTGGGATTGCCGATCAGAGGGAACAGGCATCTAATTTTTCGATAGCTGATATCAAATGCACTTTTACGATGGTTGCTCCAACACTTCATGTCCCTATGAGGAGGAGATGTGAGCCCTTGCACCCTAACAACTTTGCCCACAGAGAACATCACACACTTTTACCAGTGTGTGCATTTTGTTTGTTTTGTTGTTTATGGTGGGAATCAAATCCAAGACCTGAGGCATACAAGGCAAGTGCTCTAGTGCTGAGAAAAAGCCATGTATTTTATCCAGTTAAAACAGAAGATGAGCATCTAATCAGATTCCCTTTTCTCCGAACTGCACACTTACAGATCTGGCTCACCTTTCCTTTTGTTTTAGCAGGCTTTTTTTGGTGAGTGAGTGAGTGAGTGAGTGAGTGAAAGAGAGAGAGATGGAGGGAGGGAGAGAGAGAGGTGTTTATAAAAAGATAAAGATATATATATGTTCTGTGTGGTTGTGGGGGAGGTGTGGGGTAGGGTGTGCCTCAGCGGGCCCATGCCGAGGCATCCCTTCCCCCAGAGGGACCAGCCACACCATGCATGGTATAGTATAGAATAGAGTTTATTCAGGGCATGGGGAGGGGAGTTAAGAGGGTAGTAGAGGCAGAGAAAGGCAGAGAGAGGGAGAGAGTAGAGAAGTAGAGGTTGGCCATGACCACATGGGAGGGGAGTGGGGGAACAAGAGAGGTAAGAGAGAGAGGGGAGCAAGCAGCCCCTTTTACAGTGGGTCAGGCCTACCTGGCTGTTGCCAGGTAACTGTGGGGAGGAGTTTAAACAGAATGGTAACAGAGAGGGGGTGGGGGAGCCTGCAAGTGTGTGTTTGAGATAAGGTCACTAGAACAGCTCGTTTTATAGCTGATGATGACTTTGAACTTCTGATCTTCCTGCGATCATCTTCACAGTGCTGAGATCAGACCTGCGCAGACTTATGTGGTACCAGAGATGGGATCCAGGGCAACGTACTGCCTTCACTGAGCCACATCCCTAAGTTCCCGTTTGCTTTTCAGATGAGATCTTGCTGTGTTGCTCAAGCTTGCCTTGAACTCACAACTCTCTTGCTTCAGCTTCCCAAGTCACTGAAAACTCTATGTATCACCACACTCTGTTGTTTTCTGTTGTTCCTGATGGTGAAGTGACTACAGTTCCTTAAAACAATTTGCAAAGAATTAAAAACATGGAGTCAAGAGCTATCTCTATAAATGTTTATAACTGAATTATTTATTAACAGCCCAAAGATGAGGAAAATAAAATCTAAGTGTTCATTAAAAAGTATGATAAATACACCAAAAAGTGTTACTCAACCTTAAGGACAGACACCAAATGATCCTTCTATGTAATATCTAGGCCTGTAAAATTCACAAAGACAGATGGATGTGGTAGTGAATGCTCTAACCCCACACGTGAGAGTGGATCTCTGCTAGTTTGAGGTCAGCCTGGTGAACACTACAAGTTCCAGGCCAGCTATGGGTACAAAGTAAGAACCTGTCTCAAAAAATGTTTTTATTATTTTTCCCCGACAAAGTGTAATGGTAGCTTCCATGATTTTCAGGGAGAGGATAACCAGAAGCAGCTATTTAACAGTTTCCAAAAAATTTTGGAAAAATGGAAAGTTCTAGAGTGGGACAGTAGTGCTGGTTACAGTGTAAATGGACTTAATACTACTAACTTTATACACTTAAAGATTACAAAGATGGCAAATTTTCTGCAATATATATTTTTCAATTTGAAAAGTAATCTCAGGGCTGGAGAGGTGGCTCAGCGGTTACTCCAGAGATTCTGAGTTCAATTCCCAGCAACCACATGGTGGCTCACAACCATCTGTAATGGGATCTGATGCCCTCTTCTGGTGTGTCTAAGACAGCTATAGTGTACTCATCTACATAAAATAAATAAATAAATCTTAAAAAAAAAAAAAAAAAAAAAAAAAGGTAATCTCAGCCAGTAGTCTTGGCACGTGCCTTTAATCCCAACACTTGAGAAGCAAAGGCAGGCAGACCTTTTTAGAGGCCAGCCTGGTCTACAGAGCTATTTCTAGGACAGCCAGGGCTACACAGAGAAACCCTGTCTGGAAATAGAGGGTGTGAGGGAAGTAAATTCAGGCCCAGTGAAATGTCTTAGCAAATAAAGGCTCTTAACGTCTAGCCGGACTTGAATGCCTAGGACCCACACTGGAGAAAGAGACACCCTATTCCTGCAGGCTGTCCTCTGACGCCGACACACTCCTTGGCATAACCCCCACTCCCACATATATATATAAATAAAAAAGAAAATGGGACTGCTTGTGGTGTCACATGCTTGAAGCCCTGGGATGTGATCCTTAGCAAACATAAATCAAGTGTGGTGGTATCCTCTTGTCATCTCAGAGCTCAGAAGTGGAGTCAGAGGATCAAGAATTCAAGGCCTACCTGAACTACATGAGTCTGAGGTTAGCGTGGGCTACGACAGACCATGTCTAAATAATGTGCAGTTCAAAAGCAATACGTCTATCATGTTTAATTTAATTTAATTGTGCCTCCTATACATGTTTCCAGCAAAACGCTAAGACAGGGGAATGTCATATGATCCTCGATGTGCTAAATTTAAATATATATTCTATTAAAAAGTGTAAGTTGATTTTAGCAAATTTCAAAGAAAAACACCAGAAAGCAGTTTGTACTGGCTGGTTTTGTGTCAACTTGACACAAGCTGGAGTTATCACAGAGAAAGGAGCTTCAGGTGAGGAAATGCCTCCATGAGATCCAGTGGTAAGGCATTTTCTCAATTAGTGATCAAGGGGGAAGGGCCCCTTGTGGGTGGCACCATCCGTGGGCTGGTAGTCTTGGGCTCTATAGGAAAGCCAGCTGAGCAAGCCGGGGGAAGCAAGCAAGCCAGTAAGGAACATCCCTCCATGGCCTCTGCAACAGCTCCTGCTTCCTGACCTGCTTGAGTTCCAGTCCTGCCTTCCTTTCGTGATGAACAGCAGCATGGAAGTGTAAGCTCAATAAACCCTTTCCTCCCCAACTTACATCTTGGTCATGATGTTTTGTGCAGGAATAGAAACCTTCTAACTAAAACTTTATTGTTAAGACATTCACATCTTAAATATTAAAAAAAAACCTAATTGCTGAGATGATCCAGGAAGCTTGCTGAAAATCAGCAACTTAAACGGTTAAAAGAAATGTTGTTCACAGAATAAAAATTCTAAGTACATTTGAATAAAAAATATATAGTAAAATTAAAAGTTAATCATTATAAGAAAAAAGAAAATAATGTATCATTTAAACAAGTGGCTGGAGAAAAGTGAAAAGAGAAAATGAATTAAAAAAAAAAAAAAATCCAACCCCCAACAAGGCAAGTACTAAGTGCTTGGCAGAAGAGATGATTCAGTAGACAAAGTACTTGCCATGCAAGCTTGAAAACAAGATTTTGGATTCCCAGACTCCATATAAGTGCTGGGTTTGTATGGCAGTCACTCAGAATCCCAGTATCTTGGAAGACAGAGAACAGAGCCTTATAACAAGCCAGCTAGCTACATTAACAGGAATTTGTGAGCACCAGGTTCTGAAAGAAATACTGTACTGCCTCAATAAATAAAAATGTAAGAGAGATCAAGGAACATACCCACATGGGTAAATGTGCTTGTGCATCTGCACCACAGATATGCCCCACCCTGTTTGCACAAACATGCATATACTCACACAAATAAAGTACAAAGTATTAGGTACAAGGCCGCTGGCAGACACTGTCAACACGTATATCACGGCAGAAAAGCCTAAGTACTGTCAATCCACAATTAAAACTATCTACTAAAAGCCAGACACTTTTCTAGGTACTAAGGGTGGAGCAGAAAAATATCTGCCTTCTGGAAGCATCTACCCTTGTGGTGAGAAACACAATAAACCAGGTAACTGGGTACATCACATGATACAAAGGGATAAACACAAGGACAAAAAGCACAGTAGCTCAGTTAAAGACGGAAGAAAGTTGGCCAAGAAAGGCAGTATTCCAAAACACAGGGGAGAGGTAAGAGACTGAACTGCATGACCATACAGTAAGACCATTCAGGAAAAGAAACCGAAAACCTGATTATCTTAGAAGCTACAATGTGTTTGAGAGCACACATTGAGCAATTAAAAAGTTAGCAAGTGACAGATCAAGGATGATGCGGGGCCAGGTCATTTAGGACTCTGTGGGCCAGGGGAAAGACTTGTCTGCAGAGTGAAACTGCAAAAGAAAGAGATTATCTTACTTTCTTAAAAAGATCCCTGTAGATTCTGTGACGCCAACTGACACGAAGAAAAAACTGTGACTAGTAGTTAGGGAACAGTAAACTTATGAGAGACATTGCCCTTTTTTAACAGGTGAGTGATGTTAAGAAAGGGCTTGAAGATCTGGACATATTTTGACCATCAGAGAATTAGCTGACAGGAGCACATAAAAATGCTGAGTCATAATGACTCCAAAGGTCTGGCCTGAACAAATGTCTCAGTAGACAACTGTGATAGATACAATAAACCAGGAAGTCACAAGGCAAAGTCCTGCCACACCCACAGGCCTATATAACCTCAGCTACTCTGGGGCTGAGGTAGGAGAATCAAACTTTAAAAGTCGGCACAGACAAGACCCTACCAGGGCTGGGGGTGTAGTTTAGTGGTAGAGCACTAACCTAGTATACGGGAGGCCCCAGGACAAAAAAAGAAAAAAGAAAAGAATAAGAAGAGAAGGAAGAAGAGGAGAAAACTAATAATTCTCTTTAGGGAGTAATGAGCAGTGTACTAGTTCCAGCACCAAGCTGCTCTCTATGGTCTCCTTTAACAAAAAGCAAGGAGCAAGAGGAGACTGATGACACTGGTAACCAAAGCTGAAGCAAGTTTTGCCTTCAACATCAAAAGAAGCCAACTTCTAGAGAATCTGATTCCTCTGCATTGTGACCCAAATATGAAAAAATAAAAAAACTTCTCCTCATGGAACACCACAGACCACCACCTTCCTTCTCAATGATGCAGTGAAAATGAACCTGATTTATAAATGAGATGGATGAGGGGAGGGACACCAATTCAGAAATCCTGTAGCATGGAATAACCAAGGAGGAAATGGTCTGGCTCCTGTGATCTCAAGGCCATTGTGGAAGAAGGTCCACATCAGGGCAGATCTGTAACAGTAACTTAACCTTCCGAATATTTTTATCAACCCTAATAAAAACTATGATTTATAAAATTGTCTGCATTGGGGTGTGGTGGCCCATATCTTTAATCCCAGAACTCTAGACAAAGAGGCAGAAGGTTCTCTGTGAGTTTCAGGCCAACCTGGTCTACACATGAGCTTCAAAACAGCCAGGACTACATAGACGTCTCAAAAACCAAACAAACAAAAGTTCCAGGTAGCACCCATAACATGAGCAGATAGAAAAATTAAAACCAGGGCTGGAGAGATGGCTCAGTGGTTAGGAGAACTAGCTGCTTGCTTGTCCAGCGAACCCTGCACTCACATGGCAGCCCACTATTTGTAACTCGTCTCAGGAGGTCCAATGCCCTGTTCTGGCTTCCTGGTGCACTGCATACATGTGGTGCACATACACACATTATATACAAAATACCCATACATATAAAATAAAAATTAATCTTAAAAAAATTAAAGTAGGGACATAAAGAGATAGCAGACAACATCAATGGATAGTGGACCTGGCTAACTTTCACACCAGACAAGAGAGCAGTCTTGTCATCAGCATTTATAAACCCTGTTCTGTTGTCTCAACAGCTGGTTTCTTTGGGGATGGCTAAAACACACCCTAATTTTGGATTCAACTACAACTCACAGAACAATCCCCAAATGGTAGTAAACTCTTTGTAAAAAATGTTATTCTGAGGGTGTGGTGACTCACAAATGTTATCTCAGTGCTCTGGAGTTTGATGGAGAACTGCCACGGGTTCAAGGTCATCCTGGGCTAAAATATGAGCTCTGTGTCTAGCAGTGAATCCTTGTTTTAAAAATAGGTTAATTTATTCATTGCTGGGCATGCTGGCTAGTGCACTGGGAGGCTAAAGCAAAGCAAAAGGGCTGACGCCAGTTCAAGCCAAGCCTCAGATATTTCCAAAATGGCCTTGGATTACAGAATGAGACCCTCTCTCAAAAAATACTCCTCTCCGCCCTCCCATCACCCTCCACGACCGCTGTCCACCAGAAGCGAAGCGTCAAAAGTAAGAGAGGGTTTTCCTCTACCCTGGCAGCATCACTTGAGTCCCACGCCCAGACGCAGACGAGAAAAAAAAAAAAAAAAGGCGCTTGGCGCAGGCGCACTAGCCTTCCGCAGGGTCAGCACACAACGCGGCCCAGGCGACCCGAGAGAAGTCTCGGAGCAGAAGGAACACTGAGGCAACCCAGCCCCATTGGGCAGCTCGCCACCCCAGCTCCACGACCTTACGAAGCTCACCTTCCCTCAGCCGGTCTGTCAGCATCCAAAGGACCTTACGTACCCTCAGCGACGAAGCTATCGACTCTAGGCGGAAGTACCTGTAGACCGGAAGTCCCACCTCCGCAGAGGATGTGATGAAAACCAGCTTAGGCCCCCCAAACACCACTCTATTGTTGAGAAGTGCTGTTACGGGGGACACAGAAACTGCAACCCCGACGGACAATGGGACCAGCTAAATTTGCTTACCGTAGTTGAACCAGGACAGCCAAGAGGAGAACTAAAAGTTCATAGCTGGGCGTGGTGGCTCATGCCTTCTACAATCAGCACTGGGAAGGTTGAGGCAAGATTGAGACCGGATGAGAGGAGCTGGAGGCGGGGGGTGGGGGTGGGGGGGGTGGGGGGGTGTTCAGCCTTGGTTGCGTAACAAGACGCTATCTAAACAAAAATGTTTCTTGCTTATTATGGGTAGTCTATTACCGTAAGGAGAAAGATGTGGTGTTGATCCCTTCAGAACTGGGAAAAAAAAAAGTTAACCAGCTAAGGCATAAGGGAGAATCAGAGTGAACGCAGTGTTTTAAATTGAAGTCACCACTGTAAACAAGAAGTTCCTATGAATCGGGGTTTTTGGTGGTGTTTTGATTTGGTTTTAAATGTTAAAAGCCAGTAACTCAAATTTAAGATGCTATGTACATAAGCATACGGCAGTGTGAATTTCTCAAAAGTTCAGTATACCTGAAGCTGGGCAGAAAGTGAAAGAGCTCTGGCTTTGCTGGATCCAAGTCAATTTAACCACACATCACCACGAAAACAATAATAAAAGACTGCTGTAATTCAACCACAGAGGAACTGCACAACTCTGCTGGGAGACATAATTCATGACAAATCTATTTTTATTGCTCAGCAGTGAGAGAGAGCCCTGTAGTGAATCTGCTGTCAATGGTTAATGAAAGATAAAATAAGCTTCCAGAACCTTTCCTGTTTGAAATCCTATCAGTAGGAGTAGAATATCTTACTCTTGCCTGTAGGAACTAAGCTACTAGGTCATTTGGCATTTCTCCACTGGAAATAGAGAACTTCAGATGAGAGAATTTTCAAGGACATTTCACGAAGGTGGTGCTGCTGATCGGCTTTGTTGTTGTTTTGGTTTTTTTTTTTTTTTTTTTTCTGGTTTTTTGAGACAGAGTTTCTCTGTGTAGCTCTGGCTGTTCTGGAACTCACTCTGTAGACCAGGCTGGCCTCAAACTCAGAAATCTGCCTGCCTCTGTCTCCCAAGTGCTGGTGGGATTAAAGGCATGCACCACCACTGCCCGGCCCTGCTGATTGTTTTGAGACAAAGTCTTATGTATTCTAGGCTGGCCTCAAAATTTGCCGAAGTCAAGATTGGTCTTGAACTCCTGAATATCTTGCTTCCGTCTTCTATGTGCTAAAATCACAGGCTTGGACCACCATGCCAGTATCTCCACATTTATTTTAACGTCATGCTTTTCAAGGAATTGTTGATACAAAACATATGCTAGAAAAGAGATAGGTTATTCTGAACCAAATTCAAGTGACCTTGACCCAGAAACATTTACTGAGTTTACCCTGAATGACTGTTACTGTGAAAAAGATTATTTGAATTTTTATAGTTTTACACAAGAACATGTTCAAAATAAGTTGGTGAGAACAAAGTGTAGCATATTACAGCAAAATAGGTCAGTCATTTCAGGTTTCAGATACTCAATCAAATTGGATCAAACTGTTGACAAATCTCTCTGCCTCCACCTCTCATGTGATAGGATTACAGTTGTGAGCCACCATACCCAGCCAAAATTGAATCCTTAGTTACTGTTTCCAAAAATCTTAAAATTGTGCACATGCAAGTATACTGTTCTCAAGTGGAGGTGAACAAACATGGCCTTTTGACACCACAAAAGACACTACAACGTGACTTTTATTTTGAAGAAATAAACTGAAATTAGAGGACTCTTAGCCGTGGAAGGGCTTGGGCAGCAGTGAAAATCTTGCATAAATCTCCATCTTTTATCATTTCGAATTTCCTGTACTAGGATGTAGCAAAGACAGCTGCAAGAGCTCATATGCCCATTTTAAGGTATGCTTGTATAGTGAGTTTTACTTCCCAGGACATCTGATCCCAGAAGGGACTGCTTTATATTTGATTCTGTTCTGCTTTTATTTATTGACATTTCAATAGGGTGGCTGGTCTTATTCACCCCGTATCTGTGAAGGAAAGGCCACCACAGACTGCCCCCCTGGGGATCCACGCCATCTACAGCCACCACACCTTCAGGCTTTGCTCCACCACACCTTCAGGCTCTGCTCCACTACTTGTCCCTGTATTTCTTTTAGGATCAATGCTGGGTTAGTATTTGAGAGACGGGTGGGTGGCCCCATCCCTCAACTGGGGGCTGTGCATAACCTCCGGATATGGTCTCAACGGGTTCTCTCTCCCCTTTGTTGGGTATTTCAGCTAATGTCATTCCCACTGGGTCCCAGGAGCCTCTTGCTTTCCTGGCCTCTGGGACTTTCTGGTGGCTACCCCCAGTTTCCCACCCCCCACTGCAACACACCTCTGGTGAATTTCCTCCCCCTGTCCCCCCCCCCATCCCTCTCATACCTGGGCCTGGCCCTCTTTTTCCCCTCCCCTCCTCTATTCCCAACTCCCTCCTTCCCTCTACCTCCTATGATCATGTTGTTCCCCTAATAAGGAGGCCTGAAGCAACCACACTTTGGCCTTCCTTCTTCTTGAGGTTGATATGGTCTGTGAGTTGAATTTTGGATATTCCGAGGTTTTTGTCTAATATCCACTTATCAGTGAGTACATACCATGTGTGTTCTTTTGTGACTGGGCTACCTCTCTCAGGATGATATTTTTAGTTCCATCCATTTGCGTGAGAATTTCATGAAGTCATTGTTTTTAATAGCTGAGTAGTATTCCATTGTGTAAATGGACCACATTTTATTTATCAGTTCCTCTGTTAAGGGACGACAGGGTTGTTTCCAGCTTCTGTCTATTATAAATAAGGCTGCTATGAACATAGTGGAGCATGTGTCCTTGTTATATGTTGGAGCATCTTCTGGGTATATGCCCAGGAGTGATATAGTTGGGTTCTCAGGTAGAACTATGTCCAATTTTCTGAGGAACCACCAAACTGATTTCCAGAGTAGTTGTACCAGCTTGCAATCCCACCAGCAATGGAGGAGTGTTCCTCTTTCTCCACATCCTTGCCAACTCTGCTTCCGCTTGAGTTTTTGATCTAAGCCATTCTGACTGGTGTGAGGTGGAATATCAGGGTTGTTTTGATTTGCATTTCCATGATGACTAAGAATGTTGAACATTTCTTTAGGTGCTTCTTGGCCATTTGAGATTCCTCAGTTGAGAATTGTTTCTTTAGCTGGTACCCCATTTTCTAATAGGGATATTGGGTTTTCTGGAGTTAACTTCTGGTGTTCTTTGTATATATTCGATATTAGCCCTCTATCGGACGTAGGATTGGTAAAGATCTTGGTCCCCATTTTGTCCTATTTACAGTGTCCTTTGCCTTTCAGAAGCTTTTCAATTTTATGAGGTCCCATTTGTTGATTCTTAATCTTAGAGCATGAGCCACTGGTGTTCTGTTCAGTAACTTTTCCCTTGTGCCCATGTGTTCAAGAGTTTTCCCCACTTTCTCTTCTATTAGATTCAGTGTATGTGGTTTTATGTGGAGGTCCTTGATCCACTTGGACTTGAGCTTTGTACAGGGAGATAGGAATGGATCAATTTGAAATCTTCTACATGCTGACCACCAGTTGAACCAGCACCATTTGTTGAAAATGCTGTCTTATTTCCATTGGATGATTTTAGCTTTGTCAAAGATCAAGTGACCATATGTGTGTGGGTTCATTTCTGGGTCTTTGATTCTATTCCACCTGCCTGTCACTGTACCAATACCATGCAGTTTTTATCACCATTGCTCTGTAGTACAGCTTGAGGTCAGGGATGTTGATTTCCCCCAGAAGTCCTTTTATTGTTGAGGATAGTTTTTGCTATCCTGAGTTTTTTGTTATTCCATATGAATTTGAGAATTGCTCTTTCTGACTCTATGAAGAATTGAGTTGGAATTTTGATGGGGATTGCATTGAATGTGTAGATTGCTTTTGGCAAGATGGCCATTTTTACTGTATTAATCCTGTCAATCCATGAGCATGGGAGATCTTTCCATCTTTTAAGGTTTTCTTTGATTTCTTTCTTCAGGGACTTGAAGTTCTTGTCATACAGATCTTTCACTTGCTTGGTTGGAGTCACACCAAGATACTTTATATTACTTGTGACACTTGTGAAGGGTGTCATTTCCCTAATTTATTTCTCAGCCAGTTTATCCTGTGAGTAGAGGAAAGCTTCTGATTTGTTTGAGTTAATTTTGTATCTGGCCACATTGCTGATGTTGTTTATCACCTGTAGGAGATTTTTTTGGGTCACTTATGTATACTCTCTTATCCACAAATAGTGATATCTCCACTTCCTCCTTTTAATTTGTATCCCTTTGACCTCCTTTTGTTGTCTAATTGCTCTGGCTAGGACTTTGAGTACTATATTGAGTAGATATGGAGAAAGTGAGCAGCCTTGTCTAGTCCCTGGTTTTAGTGGGATTGTGAGCAGCCTTGTCTAGTCCCTGGTTTTAGTGGGATTGTGAGCAGCCTTGTCTAGTCCCTGGTTTTAGTGGGATTGTGAGCAACCTTGTCTAGTCCCTGGTTTTAGTGGGATTGTGAGCAGCCTTGTCTAGTCCCTAGTTTTAGTGGGATTGCTTATCTGCATTCCACCAAACTCCTGTTTCTTCTTTGTCATCTAACTACCACTGTGTGCCAGAGCTAGAACCCAGGGCCTTGTGAATGCTGGGCAAGGGCTCAGCCACTGCACAGAACATGCACTTTTAAAATTTGGATCCTTCTGGGTCTGCTAGCAGTGGTGTCCAACTTTAAACTCAAATCTCAATCCCTCTCTCTCTCTCTCTCTCTCTCTCTCTCTCTGTGTGTGTGTGTGTGTGTGTGTGTGAGAGTCATTTCAGTATGTGGGGATTGGGGATCTTGGGTTCTCAGGATTAGCAGCAAGCACCTTTACCTGCAAAGCCATCTCACTCAACTCACTGAACCCACACTTTGAATCTCTTTCTTTCTCCTTCTTGCTTTAACTTTCCCCACCTCTCTGACTTCCCTCTTCTCTCCATCCTTCCAAAGTCATATGCTCTGCTATCCCCAGTGACTTCAAATCATTAAGGTGGTTATTCAGTTTTCATGGCCCTGTATTTGTCCATGTCAGATTCATAGGGATAAGTTTGTTTTAAATAATGTTTGAAACATGGCAGGGGGAGCTCAAACTTTAAAAAGATAAAATACTTACAGTAAATCCATCTTAAGTCCCATCATTGACTCATTTAGTCAATATTTAGTGAGTACTAGTTTAGCACTAGGCAATATTTAGGCCATGGAGACCTAGCAATGAAAAAGAAATCCAGTTCTGGAGAAATCTGTGCTTTGTATGGTGGGTGGAAAAGGCACAGAAACTCCAGCTGGGAGAAGAGCCTGGGGAGCCAGCTTAGTAAGTAACATGCTTGAGGACAAGAATTCAAATACCTAGTACACAGAAAAGCTAGGTGTACTGTCCATATCTATAACTCTAGAACTAGGGGAGTGGAGTCTGAGGGATCACCAGAGCTTCATAGCCAGTGAGTCTAGCAGTGATCAATGTGATCCTGATCAGTGAGAGACCTTGTTTCTCACTTCAGATAGGCTAAGAAGGAGATGTGGAGAGATGGATTGGCAATGAAGATCACTTGGTATTCTTGCAGAAGACCCAGATTCCACTCCCATCACCCACATGGAAGTGCACCAGCATCAGCAACTCCAGTTCCAGACAGTTGATCAGACACACTGTTCTGAACTCTGAAGCACAAAACATGTTTGTGGTACACATCATACTTGTGGGCAAAACACCCACACATAAAATCAAATAGAAATAAAAAAAAAATCAGGTGCAAGGGCTGGGTATGTAAATCAGAGGAATAGTGCTAGCTTTGCATGTGTGATTCTTTAGGTTTAATCTTTAGAACTGTCAAAAATGCTGATGGTGGTAGTGGCGGCAGCGGCGATGATGATAATGATGAGTTGGTGGTGGTGGTGATGGGGAGAACAGTAGAGGAAAGATACCTGCTATTGACCCTTGGCATGACAGGCACACACATGCATACTCACAAATGTCCTCATACAAATAGGTACACACACACACACACACACACACACACAAATAAATAGGGCTTGGTATGCAGTTGGCAGAATGCTTAACACACACTAAATTGTGTGTTAGACCCCCAGCACTACATAAAACAGGTGTGGTCCTGTATACTTTCAATCCTATGACTCAGGAGGTAGAAGCAGGAAATCATTTCAAGTTCAAGGTATAAGCCCCTTAAGGCTAGAACAGCCAGGCCACAACCTACAGAAAAAGAAAAGCCCAAGATCAGACCAAAATCACACAAATTCAGGCTACCCTGGAAAGCACTATCCCCACCCCTCAAAATAAAGTCCTATATAAAGCCTGCCTTCTGCTCAGTTCTTCACTTCTCTCTTTCTTGAGCAGAGTCAGCAACCTTCTTGTGCCTTTCCCAATAAATCTCTGTGTAAGGTTTGTTGTATGTTGTGACTTTATGGTATCCTTGGCTCTTGACTTCCAGGATACCTTTTCCCTCAGAGCTGTACCAGCTGCCATATTCGGAAAGGCTCCCCTGGTGCCTGTGCTTCCCCTTAGGGGGTCTAAGCTTCTCTGGGATCTTATCCCTCATATCCAGTCACTTGTGTTTTTGTTTGTTTGTTTGTTTGGTTTTGGTTTTTCAAGACAGGGTTTCTCTGTGTAGCCCTGGCTGTCCTGGAACTCACTCTGTAGACCAGGCTGGCCTTGAACTCAGAAATCCGCCTGCCTCTGCCTCCCAAGTGCTGGGATTAAAGGCTTGCGCCACCACTACCCGGCTGTCTCCAGTCACTTGTAACAAACTCACCTTCTAGCTCACTGATTGCTTGACACCCCATCCACAGTGACAATTGGGTAATGTACTAGTCAGGGTTCTCTACAGTCACAGAACTTATGGGTAGTCTCTATATAGTAAGGGAATTTGTTGATGACTTACAGTCTGTAGTCCAACTCCCCAGCAATGGTCAGCAGCAGAACGGAAGTCCAAGGATCTAGCAGTTGCTCAGTCCCACAAGGCAAGCAGGCAAAGAACCAATGTCCTTATGTAGGTCTCCAGCGGAAGGTGTGGTCCAGATTAAAGGTGTGTACCAACATGCCTGGATCTGGATTAAAGATGTGTACTACCTTGCCTGGGCCTAAGCTTTTCATAGCCACTATGCCTCAAGATCTCCATGCCAAGATCCAAGTCAGAAACTTGTATCTCCCAGCCTCAAGATCAGGATCAGAGGTGAGCCTTCCAATTTTGGATAGTAGTTCATTCCAGATATAGTCAAGTTGACAACTAGGAATAGCCACCATAGGTAAGTTCCCCCTTTGGTTAGTTTAAACATTTGCCTGAGCCAGAGGAAGAAACTATTGGGTGTCTGGCATCCCTCTGGTACTCTTGGAGGCAGAGGTACCTCAGCCATGGTCATTAGGTCTGCATCAGGCCCTCTTCATCTGACCCCTGCACTCCTCCCCAACTGGAGCTGCAATCCTGCAGTTTCCTTGGGCACAACCTGGCTATTGTGTCTGTTCCTGTTCTTTTCTCCTTTCCCCTTGGTTCTGCCCATAATCCCACAGCTCCTCTAGGCCCTCTTAGCTTTTGTGGCTCCCTTCCCCAACCCTTCTCTGTGTAAGAGAACCCCCTCCTAGAGCTTGGTTTTTGTTCTCACCTTCTGGCCTCCACAAACCCCCTGGTGCTAAGCAAGGCTAAGTTGCTGACTTTTTGAGTCATACTGAACTGCTTGTGTCTTCCTCCAGTACTCCCTGAGTCCTAGGAACACAAGCAACTATAGGAAGCAGTGACACTTCCCCTTCCTCTCTCTCATCCATGGAAATGGTGTCTTCCAAACCCTCTTAGTCCCCCTTGGGATGCCCCGTGGATAACTCCAGCCTCTCCACCTGACACTTGACCTGTAAGGCCCCAAATTTTTCACTTTTGCAATCAATTTTGGCCTCAATATTCTTTAGGCAACAAGTTCAAATGGTTGCCTAATGGTACCCTAGACCCCAATATTATGTGGGACCTTTACAAATATTGCAAGCAATTGGGGGAAATGGAAAGAGACTCCCATTCCTACCTTCAAGCTTTCCCTTTTCTCTGCTCCAAACCTTGTTTGTTTCTCCCACTCCAGCTCCCTAACCCTCACACTATGAAAATATCCTGTCTTTTAAGTTGCCGTTGATGGATCTATAAGTTTGTTGCAAAGTGGAGCCTGGAGCCAAACCTAGTAAAAGGAAGAAAGTGGGGGCTGGTGAGATGGCTTGGTGGTTAAGAGCACTGACTGCTCTTCCAAAGGTCCTGAGTTCAATTCCCAGAAACCATATGGTGGCTCACAACCATCTGTAATGGGATCTGATGCCCTCTTCTGGTGTGTCTGAAGACAGCCACAGTGTACTTATAAATAAAATCTTTAAAAAAAGAAACAGGGGCAATGGTAGCGAATGCCTTTAATCCCAGCACTTGGGAGGCAGAGGCAGGCAGATTTCTGAGTTCGAGGCCAGCCTTTTCTACAGAGTGAGTTCCAGGACAGCCAGGACTATACAGAGAAACCCTGTTTCGAAAAAACAAAACAAAAACAAAACAAAACAAAAAGCTGGCTCTGAAGTTGGGATATAGCTCCCTCCTCTAGACCCAAGCAAACTTGTTTAAGGGTTTCCTACAAAAATCTCTGACCAGTATCAGGCAAGCCACCTATGTGACAGAGAAAGGAGAACAAAACACAATAGACTATTCCCAATGGGGACTATTGCTACTTACCTCATTGTATTTTGGTTTAACACTAAAACTTTTGCTAAGGTTTATCTTATCTCAAGATTTGTAAGACTATCGTGTAAACTTTCTGTATCTCATGACTTATAAGCATATTGAATATGATAAAAAATCTGTGAAATCTGTAAAAAAGGGTTAACCTAAAACTTGTAACACCGATAATGATAGTTTAAAGAAAATCTATCTTACAGGAAACATGCAGCTTGCTGCCATCTTAGCTCCTGTCCCCTTATTGGGATGGAGGTAGCCTTGTGGCTGACAGTTATTCTTGCTAGAGTTGGAGAGCATGGATTTTGCCATGTGATTTCACTCTCATCTTGATTAAAAGTGACCACATGGTATAAGCCAACCAAGGAAGAAACAACTCCTCCTAGATATGAAATGCAAACCAGGTGATTCCTCCACTATTTTCTATCATGCTAACAAGTCTGCCCTTTATTGGCTTCAACCCACAGTCCCTTCTCTCTCTCCAGCCTCCTCAGATGCCCTTTCTCCCTCCTCAGCAATAGGCTACCCAAATCAACCATCTCAGGCTCCCACTTTCAACCCACTGGTGGCCCTCAGTCCTCTTGCTACTAGTCCCCACCCTGCTGTTGGAACCCCACTGACCACCTGTCCTAAACCAGCATGGTTCTCCCATTGTGAGAGGCTGTGAGGTGGACAGCTTGGTCATGGTATACATCCCCCTTTCCCTAAGTGGACTCTCACACAGAAGAGAGATCCGAGTCCTATCCCGCTAATTCTTCCACCTTATTAAAGAATTCCAATGTAGTACTCAATCTTACACCCTTACCTTCCATGGTGTTTATATGATGCTCACTAACCATCTTCTCCCTGAGGAGCTCAGGTGAGTCTAGGACCAGGATAGAGCACAAGCAGACAAAGTCCAGACAACTTGCCTCCTGACCTGTTTCTGTAAGAGTGCCCTTAATGTGTTATTTCTCTCAGAGTTTCCCTGGCATTAGGGCCAAACGTAAACATGTAGAAAGGGGATCCCTGACTACACAGGCAGAAGTCTTAGCTATGGCCTTCCAGGTATGCCCATGGGAGAGATTAAAAAAAAAGAAAACAAAAAATTCCTGATGCTGGCTGTCTTAGTCAGGGTTTCTATTCCTGCACAAACATCATTACCAAGAAGCAAGGTGGGGAGGAAAGGGTTTATTCAGCTTACACTTCCATGCTGCTGTTCATCAAAGGAAGTCAGAATTGGAACTCAAGCAGGTCAGGAATCAGGAACTGATGCAGAGGCCATTACTTACTGGCTTGCTTCCCCTGGCTTGCTCAGCTTACTTTCTTATAGAACCCAGGACCACCAGCCCAAGAATGGTACCACCCACAATGGGCCCTCCCACCCTTGATCACTAATTGAGAAAATGCCTTACAGCTGGATCTCATGGAGGCATTTCCTCAAGGGAGGCTCCATTCTCTGTGATAACTCCAGCTTCTGTCAAGCTGACACAAAACCAGCCAATACACTGGCTAAGGCCTTTCAGCCAGCCATAGCAGCTGACAAGGGCTCCCAAAGCTCAAGAACCTCAGAGTCCCTGCTTCAAATGCAGTCAGGAGAGTCACTGGACCTGGGTCTGTCTGAACCCTTGTAAAGTAGTGACCTTGCCCATGGTGCCATCAAGAGGGACATTAGTTCACTGACTGTCCTCCTGTCCTTCATGGTGTGAGAACATTAAGCCCAGATCACCCTCCAGCTGACCTCCTAGGTCTGGTCATGAATGACTGGGGGGGGGGGTGTCCAGGCTCCTGTGGCCAGATCACTGCCATCTCTGACAGGGAGCCTTGGGTAGTCACAGTATTAGGACAATCCATCTCCTTCCTTTTGGACACCAGGGCCACTTAGTCCTGATGGAGTTTTGGGAACCCATTTCTCCTTCTTATTCTGCTATTGTCAGGCAGGGGAACAACCTTACCAGCCTTACCGAACCCCACCACTTAGCTGTATCTTTAGGGCTATTCCTATTACCTACTCCTTGCTAATGGTATCAACCTGTCTCATCCCCTTGTTGGAAAGGAACCTTAAAGTAGGAACTCTGTTTCTTTTGCTCCTCTCGTCTGCTTGATCTCATGATCCTACTTCTCCAAATTCCACCACCTGACATACCTATTCCCTTGCTGGCCTCCCAGGGGTATCCCCTCTACAGCCAAACACAACCTCTAATCATCCAACCCAAAATCCTGTCACTTCTATCCAGGAAAGATCTGCCCGCCAGCCTGGTCCTAGTTGCTTGGAAAGTTTTTGTTTGTCTGTGTGTGCAGATGGGTCTGTGTTTTCTGGTGTGTCTGTGAGTCTTGTGGGAAACATGGAGCTGAGATGGAAATGGGTCATGCTCAGTTGAATTTATGAATGATGGTGCTCGCTGCAAGTTTTGTTTCTGACTGGTATCCTTTTACTGTGTGAGTTTTTTGAACTGTTTATTGGGTTTTTTTTCCCTCTGCCATTGCCAGCTGCCAGCTACCATTCCTAATGCCACTTGCCATCGCAGCTTTGAGGGCCAGGATTCAGAATTTATCTCTGGGTTTCTGTTCACTAGATTCAGTTTAGCAGGGACTCAAACGTCTTTTGGGTGTTAATAATATTAAATTATAATTAATATAAAGTTATTCTGCTTTATTGGATCGCTGGCTCTGGAGTTGTGTTATGATGCTCCCTCCTCTAGACCCAAGCATGTTTATTTAAAGGTTTTCTCTGTAATCTCTGCCCTGTGTCAGACAGGTCACCTGACTGTGTGACAGAGAGCAGAGCAAACCAAACCAAACCAAACCAAACCAAACCAAACCAAACCAAAGGGTTTAAAGGAACTTGCTTTGCAGAGATTGCTCTCAGTAATAATTATTCATGTCTCTGGCAACTGGCTAGATGGAGGATGTGAAAACTCATGTAAACAATGAAAGACTGAGAATGTGAAAGCTTATGTGAGTTCTGAGGGTCCAAGAACATGTATAATGGGCTCAAAAGCTAAGAAAGTTCTAAAGGCATAAGAAAATAGTTTAACGTACATAAATGAAAGTTCTGAAGGTACAAGAAGGTGAGTTAAGGCAATGAAAAAATGTTTCAGCTGTCTTTCCCCTCTCTGTGCTATTGGTGTACTGAGATTTCAAAGGTTAATGAAACCTATACTCAATAGTTCACTATGGTGGGTCTGAAGACTGCTCATCAGCAGGTTGCTAATGTTTACTCCTACAACACCTACATCGATTTCTAAAACACCTGACCCCATGCTTGCTTTCTCTATGATCAAATTAAAACCAGAGGTTACTGTTGACATTGGCCAGACTTATGGAGACTGCCCTTATCAGTCCTGTAAGAGACACAATGCATATTCAGGAAAGCCATTCTCCCTTTTATACAGAATGGGGGAATCTTCTGTGTCCTACTTAAGGATCCATAGAACCCCAGATGGGAGGACGGGGTCATTGGTGAACTTTACTGTAACATTTATCACAGCTGCCCATCAGACATGTTCAAAATACAGAGGGTCCACACCCTTCTTTCTCCACCACTAGGGACAGCCACAGTAGAAGTCCCGTGCTCCTCAAAGGTCCTTACGTCCCCAATATCACCCTCTTAGACGATACTGATTCCAGCTCTGTATCACAACATCTCATTTTAGACAGTAACCTCCACCTACCAGCTATTCAATAATGCTCTGCCGGACTGCTTTGAAGGATGTTGGTTCTATGTCCCTCCTGGGTCAAACTCAGGACCACCATTTGTGGCCTTGCCCATTGGCGTATTAGACTCTCT
Source organism: Rhynchomys soricoides (assembly GCA_019843965.1). NCBI lineage: Eukaryota > Metazoa > Chordata > Mammalia > Rodentia > Muridae > Rhynchomys > Rhynchomys soricoides. The sequence continues at coordinate 3,900,045 of JADRCH010000101.1, read as the reverse complement.
CACCTCGCCTGCTCGTTATTGCTCTAAGCCAAGTATCACGCCCAGCCCTTCTCTCTTCCCCAGCTCTCTCTTCCATACCACAGACGACTTAATTCCTCAGGGTCATGCTTTGTGGGCATGATGGATTCTGCAGACTGCAGTGATACCTTTACCTTTAGTGTTACCACACAGCCCCTGTGCCAACCTGCTGTGTGGTCTGATCTTGTGCTCTGGTGTTCATTTTTCTAAAACTCTGGGTGGTACCTATTAAAGAACCCTTAGTGGTTTCTATCACAGAGTTTATAGATGTTCTAGCATGACAAACAAATGGTTTAGGTCATACCCTTTCTTGGGAGTTCTGGGTATAGCCATCACAATGGCGGGACTGACTACTTCCCTAGCTATTTATCATCAGTTTTCAACTCAGTTCATCCAGGACCTCCAATGTGTGGCTCAGACCATCCTTACTCTCCAGGGCCAAGTGGGCTCACTAGCCAATACAGTGCTATAAAACTACCAAGGATTATATTTACTAACAGTAGAAAGACAGGTAGTCTTTGTCTCTTCCTCAAGGAGGAATGTTGCTTTTATGTCAACCAGTCAGGTCTAGTAAAAAGTAAAATCTGACAACTCAGAACAGATCTCCGAAGACGTAAGAAGCAGCTCAGTGCATCGGAACACTACCCTTCTTAAGCTCCCTTCTGCTCCTTTTCTTAATCCTACTAGTCGCACCCTGCCAGATAAACTTCTTTTCTAGATTTCTTCAATAACATATCTAAAAGATTTCTAACCAGACTTTCAATCAGTTGCTATTACAGGATCACAGACCCTTAGCTACAGAGTCAGAGGCCTATAACTACTAATTATCCTGATGTTGAAGACCAGGCTTGCTCCAAGGACTTTGATGCTCCGAGTCAGCAAGAAGTAGTCTAATAGTAAATAAAAAAGGGAGATGTAAGCCCCGTGAGGCAAGAGTGGCTAGGCTTCCCCCACCCCCAACTGCCCCCAAGACTTCTCTAATGGCAGTGACAGCTGTTCTCAGTCCCTTGAGGCAGAAGTGTGGCCACCCCCCCGCCCCCCAAGAAAAGCCCAAGATTAGGCCACAAAATCCAGTCCCAGGCCACCCTGGAGGTCCCCCAAGTGCACCCCTACTAAGTAACACTGTATATAGCCTGGCTCCTGCTCAGTTCTCTACTTCTCTCTGGAGCAGAGGCAGAAACCCTTTTTTGTCTTTCCCAATAAACCTTTTGTGTTAGGTTTGTTATGCAGTGTGTCTCTGTGCTATTCCTTGACTCCTGACTGCCAGGATACCTTTCTCCTCAGAGCTGTCACACACAAGGCAGGCAACGTCACAATACCCTTTACATTAAAAAAAAAAAAAAAAAAAAAAGTGTGTGTGGATGATCAGTCACACACCACACATAAGATCATTTCAGATTAAGCTAACTGCAATAAAGTAATTGGTCATAGAATTCAAACAGGCAACAAATTTCAGCAAAGCATGATGACAGGGACTCAAAAGGTGACCGCTGACTGTTGACACACAGGTAGGATCCAGCTGTGGATGGAAGTATTTGAAGAAGGTACAGCTGGGCTGAAGAATGGAGACTGGTGGACTCACGCTATAGAAAAAAAAGACTGTAGGAGATGGAGAGCCAAAAACACCCTGGCTATCTTCAGGTCTTTTAATTACCATCTACCAACAACCTCTGCGTGTGGTCTAACGTTTTGTGAGTACCAGGTAAAACCTGTGGAATGCATGTTCTTGTTTTGGTTGTTAGAGACAGGTCAAGTCAGGGTCCAGACTGACCTTGAACTCACTATCCAGTACAAGCTAGCCTCAAATTCACAATTGTCTTGGTTTTGTCTTTGGAATACTGGGGTTATAGATATGTGTCACTCACCCCACTTGGAATGCACTGTTGAGCTTGCAGGGCAGTAGCCTGGACCAACTCTAAAGCTAAGGATATTACAAACTAACACCTGAATCCCAGGAGACACTTCCACCTGCTGCTGCTATAACCTTCATGACATCTCTAACAATGCATTTGGTAAATGCACTGATATATTACTTTTTGTTCTGTGACTATATAAGTTTATGAAATTGGGCAGGTGAGCTGGTTCAGCAGGTAAAGTTACTTGCCACTGACCCTGAGTTCAATTCCAGGAACCCATATGGGAGGGAGAGAGAATTGATTTCCACAAGTTGTTTAAGCTACCCTCTGGTCTCCACATGCATGCCATGACACAAACACACCTGAAATAATAAATTTAATAAAAAATGATTTTTAAATTTATAAAATCTTGTTCACAGAAACATGCCATTCAGGGCAACCTGGTTTTGTGTAGCTGGGGCATGGACACTCATATTTGGCTCAGAATGGCTTCTTCTATCCCCTTCAGACCAAGACTTTTGTTCTGCACCAGGATAGTGATAAATAAAAATTAGATGTTAGAGTGCTGGATCATGGTAAAGTGCCTGCCACACATGTAGGAGGACTTGAATTCAGATCCCAGCACCCATGTAAACACTGAGTATGACACAGATCAGTAACCACAGCTGGGGAGGTGGAGAACTCACTAGCTCTGCAGCCTAGCCAAATTATTAAGCTCCAGATTCAGTGAAAGACCCTGTATCAAAAAATAAAGTTGGGGCCGACCAGATAGCTCAGAACCAAAGAGTTGCTATGTACACCTGACGACTTAAGTTTGATCCCTGGACCCATGGTGGAAGGCGAGAACTGACTTCCAAGAGTTGTCCTCTAACTATATGTTTTGTTACATGCACACACCAGCACCCCGCCACACTCTAATGACAAATAAAACAATTTAAAAAAGAGTAAAAAGTGATCAAGGCAAAAGGAAGAGGCAGGGGGATTTCTGTGAGTTTGAGACCAGCATAGTGTATAAAGAGAATCCCAGGACAGCCAGGGCTACATATATAGTGACCCTGTCTAAAAAATAAAGTGATCAAGTCACTTGGTATTGACCTCTAACCTTCATATATCCATATATATTTGTGCACATGTACCTGTACACACAGGTGCACACACCTGAGTGAACATGTAAACATAATACTATATGGTGCTGGGAATTGAACCCAGGTCCTGGGCAAGAGCAAGTGTTTTTTTTTTTTTTAAAGATTTAGTTTTATTTATACACTGCAGCTGTCTTCAGACACAAACTAGCAGAGTGCATAGGATCCTATTACAAATGGATGTGAGCCACCATGTGGTTGCTGGGAACTGAACTCAGGAACTTTGGAAGAGCAGTTAGTGCTCTTAACCGCTGAGCTATCTCTCCAGCCCCCAAGAGCAAGTGTTTTTAACTGCTGAGCCACCATTCCAGTCCCTACTAACCACTAACTGAATGCTATAATCTTATTTATTCATTGTTCACCTTCAATCTGCAGCTTTTAAAATCTTAACTGGTGAAGTTTCAGGCTCTGATAAATTAATAAAATTATCATACTTTTGTCTGTAGACAGGTTTATAACTGTATGCATGTATGTATGAGCATGTGGCTACCAGAAGTCAAGATAGGTTTTCACCTTATTTTTTTGGACAGGGTCTCTCTCTGGCTTGGAACTTACAAATTCAGTTAGAATGGCTTGCCAGAGTATCCAAGGCCTGTCTCCTCTTCCTCAACACTGAGATTATAAGGTACACATTGTCACATTCTGATTTTATGTGGATGTCGGGGATCAAAACTCAGATCCTACGTTTATGCAGCAAGCACTTGAAAAACTAAGACGTCTTCACCCACATTTATACTTTTATCAAGCCACACATCCATGTTCACAAACCCTTAGAAAATCCGAGTCTCCTTAAATCCCTAAAGAGTGTTTCAAATGCGTGTCTTACTTCAGTAACGCCCTGCTTCCTTAACCCCGTAGTTTTGTTTTATGAGACCAAGGTTTGAGTATGCAACCCAGCTAGGCTCCAACCTCCTTTGGAGGTCAGACTGTTCTCAGTACCTCAGTACCTCAGTGGTGGTATTACAGGCTTGCTGTCTAGTCTTAACTCCATTTTTTATGTCCAGTTCTTTATAGTCAATTGACTTAACCTGTGAGATTTAACAAACACACCATTACATTCTTAAAAAGCACTGACATCTTTGTTAGGATATTCATTAAACCCAATTCTCTTTAAAACACTCTTGAAATGTTTATTCCCAATTTACAATTTCTATTAAGCAACTGGGCAAGTTTCAAAAAGATTTACACATCATCTAACAGCTTACCATTAGCACTAAGCTACCTCACTGTGGTGGTTTAAATAGGAATGACCCCCTAGGCTCATATATCTGAATATTTGGTCACCAGGGAGTAGAATTCGTTGACAAAATTAGGACTTGGGGGTGTGGCCTTGTTGGAGGAAGTGTATCACTGGGGTGGGCTTTGAGGTTGTAGAACCTCATGCCAGACCCAGAGTCTGCTGCCTACAGACCAGGATGCAGTTCTTAGCTACTGCTCCCGGGCCATGAGCGACACTATGCTCCACCAGCTGATAATAGACTAACTGAAACTGTAAGCAAGCCCCCAAGTTAAATGCTTTCGTATGTAAGAATTGCTTTGGCCGCAGTATCTCTTCACAACCACAGAACATTGACTAAGACACTCACCTAAAAGAGGTTCAACAACCTTGTTTCATAAATTATCTCTTCAGACACAGTTTTTTTTTTTTCGCTTTCTTTTTAAGTACAGTGATAAACAATACAAAGCTTGTGATTCTTCTAAAGTAATGTTGCATAAAATATGCTTTGCTGGGAGTGATGGTATTGCGTTTAGTCCCTGCACTCTGGACACAGATCTTTGAGTTGAGTTCAGGTCTACAAATCATATTCTAGGCCAACAAGGGCTACATAAAATAAATAAATAAATAATACATACATACATACATACCTTTAAAAAGGCATGACAAACACCCCCTAGGCACTTCTGTGTCAGTGCCAATTAAGTGTTAGGAAACAGTGTATGGGGAGGACTTGAACAAGTTAACACTGAGATTTATATCATTGATTTCTTTTTGTATTTTTTTAACCAAGCAGTACATAGTAAAACAATGCCTTCACATTATAGCTAAGTCACAGCATATTGAATAATGTAAATCTAAAAAGAAGAATTAAGATGGGCAGAGTGAGTCTGCAGTTAGGCAAGTGGGATGGTATGGCTGAGGAAGTAAAACGCTAACTGTATGATATATGAACTCACACTACTGTAGGGTTCATTATTTTGAGCCTTTTTTGAGAGTGAGAGAGACAGTCAGTCAGTCAGTCCACTATGTTGCCCTGTCTGGCCTGGAACTCTCTTATCTATACCAGATAAGAGATTTGCCTGCTTCTGACACTTGAGTGCTGGGATTAAAGTTGTGTAAACGTCTTTCCCCTGAGAACAAGAGCTCTAGAGCACAAGAGCTCCTTCGGCCTAAGGCTGCAGGGCAAACTCTAACAAACTCCAGGCTAGTCCCAGCCCACTATGTAGCCAATAAGGACCCTCAACTTTTGATCTCTATTTCCCTTAAGTACTAAGACTACAGGCATGTGCCACCTCATCTGGTTTACATTTTTAGAAATAAAAGGCAGACTACTTAAAGGCAGATTTGAAGTAAAAAATTTGAAGAAAGTTAGGAGATTCCACATCTGAAAGGCGGAGAATGGAAAAAGATAATAAGGGACATTAGATTGCTAGGTGAGGAGTCTCCTTTTCTGCTAGGAAAGGAAGAAGAGACAAATAATACAGGTTACCCAGGATAGCAGGATGCTCAACAAGGCAACAGTGGCTACCTCAGCAGACAGGAAAACACTCCCTAGCAGCACTGGCTAGCACAGGAAGCACAAGGCTGAAGGAAGGTAATGAGGTTAACAATAGTTTAGACAACAAAGCCAGACTTCATCTCAAGGAAATAAAAACATTTTGCTGAATCAAGAGATTTATGGCAGTACAACTGACCTTTATTCTTGCAGATTTGATTTAAAAAGTTAATGTTTTTCAGAAGCTGCATAAATTAGAAAATTTATAGTTTACAAGTTATGTCTCTGACACAGTAAAATCCAACATTTCTCTAAGGATATCTCAAGACTTTCTTAGGCAGGAAAAGCATTGCTGTAGCACAAATCTAAGCAAATAAAGTCAGTTTATTAAATGAACTGAGCTACTCATGTTCTGGGTCTCTTCAGATTTTTTCTTTTTTTTAACGTGCATTGGTGTTTTGCTTACATGTATGTCTGTGTGATGGTATTACATCATCTGGAACTGGACTTACAGACATTTGTGAGCTGCCATGTGGGTGCTGGGAATTGAACCAGGGTCCTCTGGAAGAGCAGCCAATGTTTGGTCTCTTCTGAATTAACATTTGGGATCACAGACCAAATAAAGAATGAGATTTTGATTATTGAATGACAAAATGACTCTAAAAAGGTCCTCAATTTATTGTTACGCATTCCTGTTACCAACAAAGGCAAAAAAAAGAATGACAGAAGAACCACGAATTAGCACCAGGCCAAAATTCATTTAATTAGGCAAGGAAATAAACTGACTTACACGGTCTTTGCCAGGCACACATTTGATCCTAGCACTCAAAGAGGCAGAAGCCAAGCTGACAAACCCTTGAGTTCTAGGCCAGCTAGGACTGCATAGTGAAATCTGTCTCAAGAAATAAAAAGTTCAGTTTTTTTTCTTTTTATTTTCTTTTGACACAATGTCCCCTGTAGTTCAGACTGGCCTCAAACTTATATAGAGCTGAGTATAGCCTTGAACTTCTGATCGTCCTGATTCTACCTCTGGAATGCTGGCATTACTCATGTACTCCACAAACACCTTTTCTATTATTTTCTTCCTTCAAAGAAACATTAGACACAGATACTAATTAGTTTGGGACAGAAAACTTGTTACAAAAAAATACAAATAAACCAGAAAAAACAAATGGGACAAGGTTGTGAATAGAACTTCATTAAGTGGAGCCTCTTTTGTCAAAAGGGATAATTTGTGGGTGTCAAGCATGGAAAAAAGCCAGCTGGCTGGAAGAGTGCCTATGTATTCATTCTGTCTTTTCAGACTTTGGTACAGGCCTTCAGAGACAAAACTGAGGTACTCTTGGCACTATCATTTAGGGAAAAACAGCAGTTCTTTGGTCTTTGTAGCCAGCTAGCAAAAGAGACTTGTCTTAAGAAATCCCTGTTTTAAATTGTCATCTAAGAATTGGGAACCCTCAATGTAATACAGCTAGAAAGCAGATAGTTTCTTTGAAGATAAGTGTTCTTTATTGACAAGCCCAGAGCATGTGGGGTAGTAGGAAGAACTAGTCACATTTAGTGTCTGACATTTATGATCCATGTTATGTGACTCCTGATACTTTCAATTTTGTTTTTTAAAAATTAAAAAATAAATATCTTATGTGTATGAATATTTTGTGTGTTTGTATACCTATGTATTAAGTGTGTACCTGGTACCTGAAAAGTCCAGAAGATTATCTGGAGATGGAGTTACAGATAATGGTGAACTTCACGGTGGGCCCTGGAAATTGAACCTGGGTTCTCTGGAAGAGCAGCTTATTTTTCCAGCCCTCAATTTTCTATTTTTATGCAAAGGGATTTTGATAACACAACACTTTTACACACATCACCCTCATTTACTCAATTTTTGGAGACTAGTCCTTAGAAAGATAAATAGAAAGGGCCACTCCTCATTGTCAACTGAAAGAAGCCATTGAGCCTAATCAAGAATGGCTACCATTATTCATTTTCCTCTGTGAACATCTTACTTAAATGCTTGACTAAAGCCACTAGTGAAGGGTTTCCACCACAGGCCTCAATTTGTTTGTAGGCTTTAGCTTCAAGCTCTCTAAGAGTGTATCGAGTATATTCAAAAGAACCTACATCCTCCAGGTACTGCACACAGTACTTTTTAATATCTATATTTTCTGTTCTCTGGCGCAGGATGTTCTGTACCTGGGTGCTTTCTGGCCTTGACCAAATGGCATGAATAGTGGGGAATGAGAACTTTCCTTCTGTCAAGTCTTCACAGAAACTTTTGTTTTCACTGTATTCTTTGGAGTGTAGATTGGCATAATCATCTCTAATCTGGAAAAAGAGCCCAAGTGTGTCTAGTAGTGGCTTTAGATCTTCTTTGTAGTCAGAGAACAACTGCATGAGACCTACGGCTAATCCAAACAAACCACCTGTCTTCTGCAACACCATGACTTTATATTCTTCTTCAGTCGGACAAGTGTAGGTGTCCCTCCAGTAAATATCTAGGCCTTGTCCCAGATGAAGTTCCAAAAGCTGGCGTGTGAAAAGCTTCACTGCATCTGGGTGATCAAGTGTTAAAACTTTTTCCAGGCCAAGGAAGTAGACATAATTGGCAGAATTAATGACAGATGGGATACCATAGATGCTGTGAGCCACTGGAAAACCACGTCGGAGCTTTGAACTGTCTTCAATATCATCAATGAGTAAACTGGCATTATGCAACATTTCAGTCACTTCAATGATAATCTAGAGAAAAACAAGCAAAGAAGACAATTTCACTAAGACCACACACACACACGGATACAGACAGACATATATACAGAGACTTTCAAAGGCTATTGTACACACACACAGAGAATTTTTTTGTGTATGTGTCAGTGTGGCCTATGTGCTTGTGAGGAGAGGTGCCCTCGGAGGCCAGAGACATTAGATCCCCTAGATCTAGAGTTGTAGGCAGTTGTGAAGTGCCTGATGTGGATGCTGGGAATTGAACTTAGGTCCTCTGCAAAAGCAGTACATGCTCTTAATTAATATTAGACCCATCTCTCCAGTCCAGATTTTTTTTAAGACATGATCTTCCTATGTACCCAGCTCCTACGTTCAGGGATTCTACATGTGTACCACCAGGCTTGGCCAAAACAGTTTGTACTTGATGATGTTTCTAAATTATTAAAGTCTCAGTTATCTTAAGCTTTTTACATCTAATAAATATTTAGCGGCCTTAATATATAATATTGCATAAGCATTAACAGAATAAGGATCTTGGAGTACTTTTTTATGGGACATCTATGAATTCCTTGGTGATTAAATGGGGAAGAATGAGATCAGAACTGCCTCAGACTGGGGATGTGGCTCACTGGCACAGCACTTGCCCAGAATGCTTAAAGTCCAGAATGTACCCCCACTAGGACAAAATGAAAAGTAATCAGACTGCCTAGATACCTGTAGCTTGTCTTCTGGAACTTTCAGCCAGTGATTAAATGCCTGTGAAAGTTTGGTTCTCACCTGTTTACCTGCAATTAAAACATAGAATATGACAAAAAAACAAAAACAAAACAAAAAATCCCTGTTATTTTACTTAAAAATGATTTTAGAAAACATTTATTTAATTGTGTTTGTATGTACATGTGCACTCCATGGTACACTTGTGGAGATCAATTTGCAGGTTGTATGTAGGTCCTGGGGATAGACGTCAGATCTTAGGCTTGGTGTCAAGCACCTTTACTGGCTAAGCTACCTCACTGGCCTCCAAAATGTCATTACGAGAAAAATTGCAAAACTTGCTTCAAAACTGAGCAGACTTAATAAAGCAGTCCCATCAACCTACTTCCTTCCCAGCTGAATAGCCCTCAGATTCCTCACTGTAAAGGACACAGTGGGGCTGAACTTACCCTCTTCATTTTACCATTCAAACTACACTTGGGTGAATGGAGGGATGACTCCATGGTAAAGGGCCCTTGCTGCTCTTGTAGAGGACCCAAGTTTGGTTCCCAACATCTATCTCAGGTGACTCACAACCATGTGTAACCCCAACTCCAGGAGATCCAAAGTTATTGAAGGACTCTCTGTAGTCCTCTATGTGGACCTATGCTCGCTCATATGTGTGTACTTCTCACCCCTAAAACACAATTAAAAATAAAAAAACAAAGTTTTTTAAAATGAGGGCTAGCAAGAAAGTCTAAAGCACTTCAGTGAGTTTTAGTCTTAATCTGATTCATTGTACTGGGGGCGGAATGGGCATCTTTAGAAAATTCAATTTAATCTCTTTTTCTGAAAATGAAGACAGTTTGTTCAAGGACAATTAGTACTATCTGTCACACAAAACTTCAAGTTTTTTGCCAATGAATTTCCTCACAAAATTATCTGTCACTTTGCTGGGTGGTGGTGGCATAAGACTTTAATCCCAGCACTGGCAGACAGATGTCTTTGAGTTCAAGGCCAGCCTAGCAAAGCAAGTTTCTGGACAACTAGGGCTGTTTACACAGAGAAACAATGTCTCAGAAAAAGAAAAAAAAATCAGTCATTCCTTTAAATTAAGATTTTAGAGACTAGAGCGACTTCAGTTTACATGTCCTCCATTTAAACAAGTGCTAGCCTCTAGTGTTGACTAGAACCATTAGCTTTTAAGCAGCATTTTCTTTTTTGTTTCTTTTTTTGGTTTTTCAAGATAGGATTTCTCTGTGTAGCCCTGGCTGTCCTGGAACTCACTCTGTAGACCAGGCTGGCCTCGAACTCAGAAATCCACCTGCTTCTGCCTCCCAAGTGCTGGGATTAAAGGCGTGCGCCACCACTGCCCAGCAGCATTTTCTTTTTCACATGGAAAATAAGAGATGTCTTGAGGTAGTAGATGGCAGTAGAAGTTAAATTAGCCCAAACATAAAGCTGTCATAGAAAAAAAACACAACCAGTTCATTTAATAAAAATATAGTATGAGCTTCTAATACTATAAATTCAGAGCAAGGCTCAAGAAAATAGTTAAATAAAAGTTAACTTTCAGAGGCTAGAGAGATGGCTCAGTGGTTAAGAGCACTTGCTACTTTTCCAGAAGTTCCATGTTTGATTCCCAGCATACACATGCTGACTCAGAAGTATAACTGTCCGTCTAGTCAGAATGGAACTGCCCCTCCTCTGACCTCCTCAGGCACTAACTAGGTATACAGTGGGTTGCACAGACACACACACATACAGCCAAAATCTCCATAAAACATAAAAAGAGGAAGAAATTATTTTAGTCTTGGTGCAGTGATGTACACCTTTAATCTCAGCACCCAGAAGACAGACAGATGGATCTCTGTGAGTTCGAGGTCAGCAAGACTCTGACTCAAAAAAAATAAAAGTTAAGTTTCTGGGGTAAAGGTGTTAGAGCCAAGCCTCATGACCTGAATTCCATCCCCGGGATCTTCTGAGCATCACATACATTCCCACTAAATAAATTAACGAAAGAAAGAGTTAGGTTGGACAGATGACTTAGGGATTAAGAATGAGTTAAGAGTTAAGGTCCTGCAGAAGAGCTGGGTTTGGTTCCTAGCACCCACATCAGGAAGCTCACTGGTTGTGATTCTAACTCCAGGGATCTAACACCCTCTTCTGACCACAGGCACTTATACTCATGTGTACAGACCCTCCCACAGACACATAATTAAAAGAAAGAAGAAATAACTTTTTAGGATTGTCCAGAGCATACCTATAATCCCAACAATTGAAAAATAGGGGCAGGAGGTTCACCATAAATTTTATGCCAGCCTGACCTACACATTGAGTTCCAGGCCAGCCCAGGGCTGTACTAACAAGATTTTGTCTCAATAAAACAGAAACATTTCATATACAGTTATTTGAGTAATTCCACATAGAGTGGTATTTCTTCAATCAGAAGATCTCAAAAACCATTTAAGTTTAAATTTACATTTAGATGACTACTCTCTGAAAACTATGCCCCATACACACACACACACACACACTCACACACACTCACACACAC
>JADRCH010000101.1:3870100-3887941 GCA_019843965.1 Rhynchomys soricoides | reverse complement strand
GGAGGAGGGAGGGAGGGTGAGAGAGAGAGAGAGAGAGAGAGAGAGAGAGAAGAGCTGAAAACTATCCTGACCACCACATACAAGCACTGAAGTGTGTGGGTACTCACAAACATATACAGCAAATACCTGTGCTAAACAAAAAAAAATTTATGCGTGCATGTGTGTGAGAGTGCATGTTTGCATAGAGGCTATATAACCTTGGGTCTTCTTCATTTTCCACCTTATATTTTTATAGTTGAGATACGTTCCATCACTGAATCCTGGCCTTGTTAAATTAGCTAGACTGGCTGGCTCATGAATTCCTGGGATATACTTGTTCTGGCCCAGTTAGTGCTGGGGTTAGAAGTTGTGGAACTTGGCTTTTACAGGGGGATCTGAACTTGGGTCCTTATGCTTCACTGACCTAGCCCACCTCCTCTAGTAGCTCTTTATTGAAGACAGATAATACATGGAAATTAAGGAATGAAAGTGATATATTTATTGTTCAGGTTGCTCTTCACACATGCATGCACGCACGCACGCTTTTTTTATTGTTTGTTTTTTGAGGAAGGATTTCCCAATGTAGTTCAGGCTGGCCTAGAATGAACAATCCTTTCTTAGCCTCCAAGTGCTAGGATTATGTGTGTATCACCATGTCCAGTGAAAAGCTTACTTTAAAAGTATTCATTTATTTAATTTTATGTATGGTTGTCTTAGTTATTGCTTTTATCACTGTAAAGAGACACCATGACCAGTTGGGTGTGGTGGCACATGCTTTTAGTCCCAGCATGCAAAAGCACATGGATCTCTATGAGTTCGTAGCTACTAGTGTGGTCTGCATGGTAAGTTCCAAGACAGCTGTTGCTATGTAGAGAGACCCTGTGTCAAACAAACAAACAAACCCACCACTAATAAAAAAAAAACAAAAAACATAATATTATGACTAAGACAACTCATAAAACAAAATATTTGACTGGAGGTTTGCTTACAATTTTAGAGGGTGAGTCTATGACCATCATGCTAGAGTGTGCGTGCAGGCAGGCAGGCAGGCAGGCAGGAAAGCATGGTATTAGATCAGTAGCTCAAAGCTTACATCTTATCCATAAACCAGAGAAAGAAAGCTAATTAAAAATGGCATGGGCCTTTGGGGGTGGGGGTGGGTAGAACAGGACTGAAGCCCTGAGGGCCAGCAGAAAGAATGGAAATTGGCAACCTCAGGAGGTAGCAGGGGGGTGGGGTTGGGGAGGACCCTCTAGAATGTACCAGAGACCTGGGAGGTAAAAGACTCTCAGGAATCAAAGAGAGAGACCTTAGATGAAATGCCCTACAGTGGGGAGAGGGAACTTGTAGAGTCCACCTCCAGTAGAAAGATAGGGCATCAAGTGGAGGGGTGGGGTTGCCATCCCAGAGTCAAAAACTCTGACCCAGACTTGCTCCTGTTTAAAAGAACTGCAGGGACAAAAATGGAGAAGAGACTGAGGGAAAGGAGGTCCAGTGACAGGCCCAAATTGGGATCCAGCTCAAGGGGAGACTTCTAGGGCCGACACTATTACTGATGCTATGGTGTGCTTACAGACAGGAGCCCAGCATGGCTGCCCTCTGAGAGGCCTAACAAGAAGCTGAAAGAGTCAGATGCAGATACTTACACCCAACCACAGGGGATCCCTCTGGTTGAATTAGGAAAAGCTGGAAGAAGCTGAGGAGGAGGGCAACTCCATAGGAACACCAGCAGTCTCAACTAACTTGGACCCCATCTCTCAGACACTGAGCCACCAACCAGGCAGCATACACCAGCTGATATGAGGCCCCTGATACATTTACAGCAGAGGACTGCCTAGTCTAGACTCAATGAGAGAGGATGCAAGCAACCCTAGAGAGACTTGAGGTTTCTCCCAGGGAGTGGGAGGTCTGGTGAAGTGGGGGTGGGGGATGGGGACATCTGCGTGGGAGATTGGAGGGGGGGAAGGAGGTATGGGATGAGGGACAGCCAGAGGGAGGACTGGGAGGGGGATAACTACTGTAAAAAACAACTTAAAAAAAAAAAAAAAAAGAGAAAAGAAAGTAAAGGAGAAATGGCAGGGCCTTTGAAACTTCAAAGCCTACCTCCAGTGACACACTTCCTTCAGTAAGACCACACCACCTAACCCTTCCCCAAACAATTCCACCAACTAGTGACAAGTATTCAAATATGAGCCTTCGGGGGCCATTCTTATTCAAACCACCGAGCTGTGTATGTGGAGCCTTGAGGTTGACACCCGGAATTTATTTACTTTTCTTCTACCTTAGTTTTTGAAATACAGCTTTCAACTGAACCCAGAGTTTGTTAGTTTTGCTAGACTGGGTGACTAACAAGCCCCAGGGATCATCCAGTCTTTGCCTCATGATTTCACAGCAAGCGCTTTACCTACTGAACCACTTCTTGGGCCTCAAGAGTCTTATTTTTGGTAGTTTATTCTTAATAATAACATGTCAGATATCCATTAAGAAAATCAGCAACCCATGAAAACAAATCAGTTCAGCATTACGAATTTACGGAAATATCCTAAATAGAAAATTTCTAGCCAAATGTGGTAGTATATGTCTGTAATCCCAGCAGCTGGGAAGTAGGGAAAAGAATCGGGGTTCAGGACTAGCTTGGGCTATACTACACATTTCATTCCCACACTTCCTAAGGATATGTTCTACATTGGCCTTGACTAGCAGTAACTATTAAGTATATCACAAGGAAAAGAATATTTATAAAAATATTTCAAATACCAACTTAGCAACATTTTTTCTTCACCAAGACAGGGTTTTGATATGTATTCTAGACTATAGCCTTGAACTCTTCACTGTCCTGCTTTGGCCTCTGGAGGAATGGGATTATAGTTATTAAAGCTGGACATGTTGGTAACAGATCATTGTGGAAGAGGATTAAACATATGGTAAAAAGAATATGTTGGTTTTTTTTTTTCGTTTTTTCAGTTTTGGATGAAGTCCAAAGGCTAGCAGCCATCTCTTCTCAACTAAGGTAGCAGCCAAAAGCATGCTGCTATCTTGTTTGCATCCTGGAAAACACATTTGACCTAACTGAAAATAATGAGATCACCTTTCAAGAATTTGAGTCTGAGTCAATAGCAAGTGACATTTTGCACAGAAATTGAGTTCTTTAAATTCTGAAGTTTTCCTTATCTTTAAGATTTCTCTACCAGTGATGAATTAAACACTATTTCCTTTGCTTACTCACATTTAGCAATACTCATGTAAGTCAATTAATGTTCTTTCTCCGAAAATATTTACACATAGTATTATTGGTGGTGGGGTAAACATGAGAACTTCAATGTTTGTGAGTACTGAGAGACAATATGTTTTGTACTTTTTTTCTTAAGAGCCTAAGGCAGTTTGAGTTCTACACATCCTCGAAAAATAATTTTTAAATCTAGAACTGTCAATTTATCACAGAATTTTCAGCTTCTCATGTACTAGACTTAAATTTAAGAGGTAATAATGGCTGTGTGGCACAATCACAGTTAATCTTATGTGGAGTTACTACAGAATGTCTCTGCGAATCTGACACCATTTTCCTACTTTCAAAATGAAAAGCTCTTAGCAATTTGTTCAGAGTAGATTAGTGAGTATTTAAGCAAACAGACTGTTTTCACTGTAGAAATGCAATTGCAGCTGCCTCTCTGATCGTCCTCAATATATTTTTCTTTTTCTTGAGACGGAGTCTATGTGGTCCAAGCTAGCCTGGAACTCATTCTGTAGATCAGGCTGGTTTTAGGACTTGTCTGCACCACAATACTAAGCGCCTCCTCTTCTTTTGGGTGAGTTAATCATTTTAGCAATTCACGTTGGGAATCCGAGATATCCTATTGTTCACTGGACCACTGAACTAGATAAAAACTGTTTTTAAATTTTTTTTTTTCTTTTCTGGAGACACGGTCATCCTGTGTAGTCTAGGCTTGCTTACAACTCAAAGTAATTCTCCTGTTTCAGTCTCTAGGGTGCTGGATCACCTCTCTGGGCCTCAGTTCTTCATACTGGGAAATCTTTTTCATGACACGGGTTTCCTTTCCTTTAGGGTCTTCCCAGCTGGCTTCTTGAGCCAAGCGCAGTTCTCACTCTCTCCGGAAAGCCTTTCTATATCTCTCTATGCCAAAGCTCTCATTCACATCCTCCTATCAAGCTCTACTTTGACTAGACTTCGGTTCAGGAAGTTGTATAGATCGAGCCACATGAGGACTGAATGAACGCTTCTCTTAACACCTCAGAGGGTGAATTCTGCGCATCAAACATTCATACAATATTAAAAATTTCATGCAAAGTATTTCTCTTTTTTAAAAATAGGCAGGCTCTGGCTTGAGACTAGCTAAACAGATAAGGGCCTCCAAGAAGCACAGCTCTTAGTCGCGGCACAGCAAGAACCATTGACTCCAAACCCGGGGAACGACGGCTCTGAAGGAAAAGAAAGGGCTCCACACAGGCATTGTTGTAATAAGCTCGCAGGCAGGCTTCTTCCTTGCGCTGCACTGGTGGCCCTTCCACTCTTCACGAGCTCCTCTGCCTCCCCCCCATCCCAGCACCGAGCCGCCAGTCACTCCGAGCCGGGTCAGCATCCGGGTCCTCTCTCCCTCCTTACTTCCTCCTCCGTACCACCCCCTCCCCGGCTCCCCATCCGGGTTCCCTCCCCCCGCCCCCCGCCACCGCGCTGCTGCTCACAGTTCTACGATGATCTGACTTGAAGCCGCCGGTACGAGACTAGCAGTACCCACAACAACTTCTCACTTTATTGTTCAGCCTGCAGCTCTTCCTGAGGCTTCCTTGGAGCCCTCCCCGTATTTCACACAGAAATCCCCGCCCTCCTCAGCGGCCAGCGACGCCGCAATACTCAGTGCTAGAAAATACGCCATCCCTATCACACTGCGCAGGCGTTGTATGCCACCTCCCCTCTGCCTCATGGCCGCGCCTCCTTCTCCTCCCCGCTCTCGACGAACGCAGGCAAGGGGGCCTTGCGGTCTTGGTAGTTCTAATGTCCGTAAGTTTGCCAGCTGGTCTGGAAGATTGAACTACAATTCCCAGAGAGCATTGAGGCATAACTTTCTGTTTCCATAGAACTGGTGGGTAAATGGCGTCGTTGTTTGCATCGTTCAAACCAATAGAAACTTGCAAGAGGCGGGCTCCAAAGAATCCTACCCAATCCTAGGTCGTCTGAGAGGCATCCGGGAAAGAGGTAGGGGAGGGGAAAAGAACCGAGGGGAGGGGAGAAGGAGCAGGGGGGCCAGAGTGGGGGGAAAGCGATGTTTGCCCGTCAGTCGAGTCCGGAGTGAGGAGCTCGGGCGCTTGAGCGGAGGGAGAGTCTCGAGCCGCAGCTTGCCGCCGCGACGGCCACCGCCTGGACTTCTGCCCGGAGGAAGCCGCAGAAAGTCGGCCGCCGTGTTCCTCGGGAGGGCAGTGAGACCGGGGCTCGGACCTCCGTCCGAGAGGGATTTTTTGTCGCCCCCTCCCCCCGCGAGGGAGCCGGAGCGGCCGCCAAACAAAGGTACCAGTCGCCGCCACGGGAGGAGGAGGAGTCGGAGCCGGAGTCCCGGCCGCCGGCGGACCCGCAGCTCCTTCGCTTTCTCTTCCCCGGGCCTGCTGGGGTTGGGGGGGGGGGGGGGGGGAAGGCGGATCAGAGGGCTCTGGCCGCAGGGCTCAGACCTCGTCTTGTGCCTGAGGTAGGGGCATTCTTTTCTATGGGGGAAGCTTCGGGCCGGGCCGCTCATCGGAGCAGATGGCAACGGGGCTGAGTCGGCGCTCGCAGCGGGGCCTCGGCCTCCCGGGACCCCCGCCCCCCCGCGGCGCGGAGCCGGAGCCGCCCTTCCCGGGCCGCACTGTGGGCCCGGCGGCCTCGGCTCGCCGTCCTGGGAGCTGGATGTCCTCGGTGCCCGGTCCCGGCTCCCACTTGTGGGCCTTGGCTCGGGCGGGACGCGGGCGAGCGCTGTGGGGTCGAGCCTCCCCAGCCCGAGGGCTCGCCGGTTCTCTGAGGGCTCAGTCCCGGGGCTCCGGGCATCGCGGTTATGTAGGCTTGGACGGTTGCAGCCGCGCTTCAGGCCGCGCCGGACCCTGGGCTTGTGAGTTTTCTTCTGACAGAAATGGCGTCATCGTGGAGGACGGGGAAAAGTCCGTGGAGTCGCGACAATGGGGCGGCGGGCGGTGGGGGCGGTAGGGGCGCTGGGATGGCGCGTGCCTGCTCGGGGCTCCTGGCCCCACTCGGTGCTGCCCCCGCCCCTGAGGCCCGGGGGAGGGTAGTGGTGCCAGTGGTGCTGACCGGGTGTCTTTGTTTCACCTCCAGGTGCAGGTGAAGCTGGTGTCGCCGTGGGGATCGCGGCCCCAGAGTCACCATGAAGGTAAGGCGTCACTCAGCCAGTTTGAGTGGCTTTCGAATTCAGGAAGTGTAGGGGTTGTGGCGGGCCTGCGAGTTTTGCAGAGGCAGGTGTGTGAAGTGGCTCGGCTCGCTGTGGAGCTTTCCCTGGAGACAGAGGGTCAGCTGGATGGAACATCCACAGGCTGTGTCTTGAAGTTGTGGAGTCAGTTAGGAGATAACCTCACTAAAGCTGTTAGGTTTCCCAAATAGAACAGCGCCTTTTGCATGGAACGGAAGAACAACTGCGGGAATTAAAGCGTCCTAAATCACAAAACAGAAAGCTGGTTTAGTAACCTGAACTTCGAAACAGTAGTGGGTCTGTCTGTTAGAATCATGGAAGAAAATTTTATATGATCATGTGACCAGGACCCTGAATGTTAAGCAGAAAGCAAAATATTTTGAAGATGTTTAAAGCAGTTTGGTGCTCTTTATCTATCTATAGAGAGCAGATTTGGCATGTTGTGTGTTGTGTTTCTAGGGACTTAGGGTTGTGTGGTTCATTTTTCTCTGTTGATGTACTAGATCTTCGAGTTTGCTCGTGCTCTTTTAAGATATGCTGTGTGTAATGGTCAGGTTCTACTGAAGTAAACATGTTAACCATAGAATAGCCTCTAAGAAATGTGTCTAAGAAGTAGTCTGTGTATTGGTGGAATAAATCATAGCTATTTTAGTTTTTTTATTTTTAAATCATACTGGTATGTAAAGCTTTAGGTATCTGAAAAATATCTACATTTAGCTAGTGGAACTTTGATACTAGAATGTTTTTTCTTTAAAATCTATTACAAATTCAGATATGTTTGAAAAGCATGTGTGTTTCTAGGATGGGAATGTTAGAATATAAATGGCATCTACTTTTGACAGTTCTTTGACCTGTCTCCAGTGAGGGTTGCTTTTGCAGGACTTTATCCAGGCACAGTCTCCAAAGCTGTTTGTAGAAGAGTGAAAATGCTGTCCCCACCCAGGTACCTGTCTGCTGTGCAAAGCAGTTTAGACCCTTCTAAAGGGTTTCTTTACTTTTAGGAGTTTGGGGCTCTGTAGAGGCTTGGTTTTCATTTTCTAAGTTCCTGTCTTTCATATGAATGAAAATGTAACCAGTGTTATATTAAGTGATGAAACCTTTTTGTTTGTCACGGACAAACAACCTATGTGAGACAGAGAAGTAAGTGCCTTAGGAAAGAGTGAAGCTTTTAGGAGGCGCACAGATCCGTCTTGTTGTTGGGTATAGTTGGAGAAAAGTTTTAAGTTGACTCATACGTGTGTTATATGCAGTACATCCGGAAGCTGGAGAACTATTTGGAGTAAATGTTGTGATCTGTTAGTTCCTGTTAGCACATCTTAGATTCTTGGCAAATGTTTGTCTGAAAGGGCTGCACTAAGGTGAAGATGTCGATTTGTTTTTGTTTTTCCTGATTTTCACTTTCTGTGTAAAATCTTTTCTCTTTAAAGAGAAAGAGAGAGAGAGAGAAAGAGAGGGGGTTAGGTAGGTAGGTGGGTCAGATGTGAGGGTGCATGGCTGTTAATCCCAGCAGTGGAAGGAGGATCAGTAGTTCAAGGGCAGCCTGGGTTGTACAGTGAGTTAGAGGCTAGCCTGGCCTACATATTCAGTTGGAAGTCAGCCAAGTCTACAAGAAACTGTCTCCAACAAGCAGTCAAAATAACAGTGAAAAGAAATGCTAGAAACTTTAGCCTTAAAAGTGTCATGGCTTTAAAACAAATGCCTGTTTTTCTTTTGTGTCTGTTACTGCCTTTAATATAAAAGTACTTTTTACTAGTAATGTTTAAAAAACTTGTTAAACTTTCAACTTTTTAAAAAGATTTATTTATATATACACACATATATAAATACATATACACACACATATATATACATATATATTTGTAAAAATATATATGTGTATATATATATGTAAGTACGCTGTAGCTGTCTTCAGACACTTTTTTCTTCTCCCTCTGGCCATGCTCACTCCTGCCCCACTCACTCGCAGTAGCTGTGTTCAGATACCCCAGAAGAGGGCATCAGATCTCATTATGGATGGTTGTGAGCCATGTGGTTGCTGGGATTTGAACTCACGACCTTCTTGAAAAGCAGCCGGGGCTCTTAATCACTGAGGCATCTTTCCAGCCCAACTTTCAACTTTATAAAGAAACTTTCTAATTTTAGCTTAGGAAATTTGGGGGAAATCTATCTATTATTACTAATCCCTATTACTTAAATATTGCTTCTGAGGGCTAGAGAGGTAGTTGAGTGGTTAAGAGCCTACTGCTGTTTGTAGAGTTGAGTTCCCAGGACTTCAGCTTTAAGGGATCTAACCCCTTTCTCACCTCCACTTCATTGCAGCATTTATTTACATAGTCACACACACATATGTAAAAATAATAAACATAAATCTGAAAAAAGAAGCTTCCACTAGGTGTAATGGCACACACCTTTTAATTGCAGCACTTAGGAGGTAGAGGCTACAGATTTTAGTGGGTTGGAGGCCAGACTAGGCTACATAGTGAGACTGCTAAAGAAACAAAATAATATGAAGGAAAGCTATTTGGTGTTGAGTAGATGAGGCCCAATTTTGTGTGTGAAAAACAGTTTTATGTTGTTTGTGTATATGTGTGTGTGAATGGCATTTGAGCTACAGAGTGATTTTATGTTGTCTGTTGAATCTTACCAGACAAATTCTAGTTTGAAGCAAGTTTTTAAGTTTGAATTATTTGTCTTAACTACTAATATCACTAAGAATTTTATTGTGACAGTATATTGAAGTAATGATATGTTTTTGTTTGTCTTAAAGTCATTAAATGTAGAAAAATCTAAATGTAGAAAAGCAGTTTTCCTATTGCACAACCTTCAAAAACCAATTTACACAAAGTGTGGTCGTGACTAGTGTGTCTGTCTGGAGATTATTTTGTAGTCTGTGAGAACTGTACCTTGTCACATAAAAGCAGTCTGCTTTAGGATTGGTGCTACTGTTGCTATGGACACTGCTGTTGGGTAAAGGTTGCTAGTGTCTTTTTTTTATGACAAAATATTACCATTTATTTATTTGTATGTGTGTACACACTTGAATGAAGACAATTTATGGAAGTCTCTTTCCACCAAATGGGTCGTCAGGATTGGACTCAGGCCCTAAGGCCCTATAGTAAGGGCCTTTACCTGCTGACTATCTCAATAATCCTCATGTTTTTTGTACTTTTGGTCGGTAGACTGTCTTAGCGTCAAAGGCGATGCGTGAGGAGAGAGGGTACGAAAGTTCACAAATGCTTTTACCGTTAACTCGGTCAGATTGGTCCCTAGTATTCTTTCTCTGCTTTTGTATTGTTCATATTATCAGCGTTCTTACTCTATTGCAGTAAGTTGTGGAGTGAATTGGCCAGGTGGTTTAGACATTAGAATATTTAGAGAATAAGTGATTTAGGTGCTGTACTTAAGGGTCTGGGCTTTTTCATGTGTATTATTGTCTCTCTTGAGTACAGGCCTGGACCGTGTAAATGCCCTGATTGGTTATAAGTGGTCTATTTTTAGTTCTGGGTGTGCATGAACACTTTTTCTCTTCCTCTTTTCCCTTTCTTTGCTTCCTCTTCAGCCTTAGCATTTGTTTTTTATTTCTTTTAAAGAACTTCTTCGGTGTGCCAGCCAGTGTGATGGAGTAGCAGCAGCAATTTGGCTTGCTCTCGATGTAGTAGAAGACACAGAAAACTAAAGCACTTTCTAGAGTATTTGTTCCTTGTATGACTATTACAGGATGTGCTGAAAGGGCAGCTGAGTGAAAGAGCCATGGAACGTTTTCTGATGTGGTTGATATCTGCTGAATGTTCGAGATTTTGCCAGCCAAAGAAAGGGAAAAGTATTTCAGATACAAGGAAACAGGCACGGTTGGAAAGAAACAGCATGGGTGGTGCATCTGGAAACTAAAGTTTGTCGGGTGTGTTTCCAGGTCTGTCCTCTCACCTACTTTGTAGACTTCGGCAGGAGAGTACCAAATTCAGTGCTGCCTAGGTCACAGAGTAAGCTCAAGGCTGACCTGAGTAATAAGAGTTGTACCTCAAAATTTTAAAGAGTTTGATGTGTTCGGGTGAAACTAGAAGATAGGGAGTGAACCCCCTTCCTTTGCTCTAAGGAGATTTAAACCAGGGTCTCATGCATGTAAGCAAGGACTTTACCATAGAGTCCTAATGCTTGTCTGAAATATTCTTCAGTGCTATGTGAGAATCTGGAGACAAGGCTCAGTTCATTAAATGCTTGTGCAAGCATGAGGGATCTGAATTGGATCCTAGTACCCAAGTTAAAAGTCTGAATGTGGTGGCATTCACCTGTTATCCCAGCACTAGAGAGGGAGGGAAATACCTGGGGTTTGTTGGTTTGCCAGTCCAGTCAAATCATATTGGTGTATTCCAGGCTCAAAACAAAGACCCTATTTGAAAACACAGGGTGGAGAGAAGCTGGCAAGATGGCACAGAAGGCAAATGCACTTGCTGGCAAGCCTGACACCCTGAGTCTGGTCCCAGGAACCCTTCCGGCTTCCACATATCCCGTTTCTTCTCCCAACCTCACAGAAAATAAATAAATAAATGTATTTTTATTTTTATTTTTTTAATGTAGAGAGATAGAAGGCATCTGACAACAACCTTTGGCCTGAGTACATGTGCAGCCATACACATGCACACATGAACAGGTA
This sequence comes from Rhynchomys soricoides, assembly GCA_019843965.1. Taxonomy (NCBI): domain Eukaryota; kingdom Metazoa; phylum Chordata; class Mammalia; order Rodentia; family Muridae; genus Rhynchomys; species Rhynchomys soricoides. The sequence goes on along the minus strand of JADRCH010000101.1, from coordinate 3,876,907 downwards.
CACATGTACGAGCTATGTGAAACTTTAAAAATTAAAGAACAGTAGAGTACGTGTGTATACACTCAGAGTGCCAATGTGAACATTGGCGGCGGTCAGAAGACATCTCGGTGCAGTTGGTTCTCTCCTTTTTCCATTACATGGGTTCTAGGGATTAAATTAAGAGCACTAGCCTTGGCACTTTATTTTTCCATGTCATTTGGCCTTTACACATGGCTGAATACACACATGGCTGAATACATGGGACTGCCCAGCCTTGAAATTTTCAGTCTCCAGAACTATTGCAACTTTACAGTTTTATGTACTTATATATACATATTATATATAGATTTACCCTTTAGCATTTACAGTTATTTTTATTTAAAAATTTGTAACATATTTTATGTGTGCATGCATGCACATGTTCCATGGTGCATATCCTCAGATGTGACTATATGTTTATTTGAACATAAATAATGTATATGTTAATTTTTTATTGCATTTTAAATTTATTTTTGTGTATGGGCTTGCACACTTTAGCTTGCATGTTGGAAGTCAGAAGACAACCTGTGGGAGTCTGTTCTTTCTTTCCACCATGTAGGGTTCCTGGGATCAAATTTACAGTTAGTAGCAAATGCTTTTACCTGTTGAGGCATCAAGCTGGCCCAGGTAAACCTTTTTTTCTCAGTCTGTTGACTCTTAGAAGTGGCACCTTTTCAGTGTCAGGGAGTGTGGCTTGTGATAGCCTATAGAGTGCTGAATATTTCCCTTCAGGTCTTTATGTTGTGACAAGTGTCTATGAAGATCCTTGACACTTAACATTCTCAACATTTACTGAATTTATTGCATGTTGATTTCTCTTCTAGCTGTTTTAGGATGTGTCAGTGCATCAAACAGGCAGAAATTCCTGGATCTGTGGATCCGCGTTAAGGTTCCTGGATCTGTGGATCTGTGTTCAGGTGTGTGTAAAAGGACTAAACATGTTACCTACTTAACAGATAGATAGGAATAAGGAAGGCTAGGCCAGGCAAGGGGGGGTTAGGGGCTGGGATGGGCGTAAGACTTGATATCATTGAGAAGAAATTTGGGCAGGTGTTGAACACTCACCTATTTTGACATGTGGTTGACTAGGCCTCAGAGTTTCTAGAGGCGGGTATAGCAGGTCTGAAATAAGGGAGGAAGGCAGTGGGGACAGACAGGGCAAAGGGATGTGGCTTCAGACAGAGTAGAGCTGACCCTCAAGCCTGGGAAATAGGGAACATTGCAGGTCTTACGGAGAAGTGGTGCAGTCCCACTGCAGAGCAATGGAGTTTGTGTTTTAAAGGCTCACTGACTGCTGTGGAGAATGTCGGAGACGGGGAGGATAGGAGCTGTCAGACGAGAAAGTGTTTTATTGAAGGGCGATGACCTTTAAGATGCTGCTGGCTGCTTAGTATTTTCGAGTAAACGTTTATGTTCTGTGCTGCAACAGTCTTGTGTGACTTTGTGAGATGTGGCTTGAAACTAAGTGCACACATGCCATACTTAATACTTAAATGTAAAAGACTAGTTTGTGCTGAATTTTTATGGCACATTTAATTGCTAATTTTTTTCTCTCATTCACCTCTGAGCATCCCAATTTGTTGATCGTGTAATAGGCAGCTACAGGTTGTCACTTTTCTACTACTGTTGCTGCTGCTGTTGTTATTACTACTTGTATTTTATTTTGAGATAGGGTCTCATGTAACTCAGGTTGGCTTTTAGCTAGCTATATAGCTGAAGCTGGCCTGGAACTCATCCCTCATGCTGGCATTACCGTCATGTGTGCCACCTCACCCACCTATGTCGTGTTAACTATGAAGTACTGGGTTTTGAACTATGAGCTTAGCAGTGATAGGCAAGTACTTTACCAATTGACCTATTTTTAATGATCAAAAATTATATAAAATTGAAGCTTTTGAAAGAACCACTTGTTCTTGCTCAACTTAATACTCTCTTGAAACTTGGCCCTAACTTTCAGCCACTCTTATACTTGAAGACCCAGGGTCTTTGAACACATCCTTGTTGACAAGTTTGGTTCAAGGAGACACCCATGGAGTACATTTTATACATAGGTGATTGTAGTTACACATTTTCATAAAAGGCATGTTCTTTTACCTCTTAGCATTTTTTCCTTTCTTTCCTTTCCTTTTAATTAATTAATTAATTAATTTTTTTGGTTTTTTGAGACAGGGTCTCTCTGTGTAGCCCTGGCTATCCTGGAACTCACTCTGTAGACCAGGCTGGCCTCAAACTCGGAAATCCGCCTGCCTCTGCCTCCCGAGTGCTGGATTAAAGGCGTGTGCCACCACTGCCCGGCTGATTTATTTTTGAAACAGGTTTTTACTATATATAGCCTTGGCTGGTGTAGAGCTTACTTTGTAGACCTGGCTGGCTTTGAACTCACAGAGTTTGCCTGACTGCCACCCAAGTGCTGAGATTAAAGGTGGTATAACACTGTGACTTCAATTTTTATTTTTTTTAAATTTTTTAATTTATGTGTATGCCTGAGGCAGAGGCAGGAGGATCTCTGGGAGTTTGAGGCAAGCCTTGTCTACAAAATAAGATCCAAGATAGCCAGATGGTTCAGATGGTTACAGAGAAACCTTGTCTCAAAAGCACACAAACAAAAAAATGTGTGTGTGTGTGTGTGTGTGTGTTTGCTTGCATGTATGTACCACATGTATGTAGTGCCTGCAGAGGCCCAAAGAGGGTGTTGGAGTTGGAGTGACAGGTGGTTGTGAGGTGCTGGAAACTGAACCTAGCTCTTTTCTGCAAGAGCAGTAAGTGCTTTTAACCACTGAATTCCATCTCTAGCTCTCTTGGAGATTTTCTTGTTCATGGCAACTGTTACTTTGTGAAGATAATGATCAAATGCAGACACACTAGCATAGATGCCACTTTTACTGCTATTTTTTTTATGGTGACAACCTTTTTTGGGGGAGGAGGTGGGGTTTCAAGACAGGTTTTCTTCTCTGTGTAGCCCTGGCTGACCTGGAACTTGCTCTGTAGTCCATGCTGGCCTTGAACTCACAAGAGACCCACCTGTCTCTGCCTCCCCAGTGTTGGCTAACTGGTGGCCTTTCATTTAGCCAGGTCTAGTGGCATGTTTCCCAACTTTCAACTGACATACCCATTTTTATAGTAGTGACCTAGCTCTTCAGTAGAAAGTAGTAGTTTTGTTTTTTGTTTTTTGTTTTTGGTTGTTCGAGACAGGGTTTCTCTGTGTAGCCCTGGATGTCCTGGAACTCACTTTGTAGACCAGGCTGGCCTCGAACTCAGAAATCCGTCTGCCTCTGCCTTGAGTGCCGGGATTAAAGGAGTGTGCCACCACTGCCCGGCTGAAAGTAGAAGTTTTTAAAGACAGAGCCTCATTTAACCTAGGCTGGCCAAAGAATGAGTGAGTGAGTATGTGAGTATGTATGTATGTATGTATGTATGTATGTGTCTAAGAATGATCTTGAGTTCTGATTTCCCTGCTGTTCTACTTCTCAAGTTCTGGGATTACAGCTGTGTGCTACTTCACCTGACGACAATAAATTCCTGAAGAGGACACATAGCTGTCTTCTTTCTGAGATCACAGAACAGAATAGCGAATCTCAGGCCAGTTGTAAGTCCATTAGAAGTATATGCTAGGATTCTACTGTTCTGTGAAGGACGGCATCTACACTGAACAATGGAAATCATAATCACATTCATTCATTCATTCATTCATTCATTTTTGTTGTTCTTTTTTCTTTTTTCTTTTTGGTGGCGGGGTACAGTAGTATTGTGTAGCTTTGGCTGGTACGGAAGATGATATGTAGACCAGGCTGATCGTAACTCACAGAGCTACCTGTCTGCTTCACAACTGCTGGAATTAAAGGTGAAAGTGTGTGCCACCACTTCCATCTTTCATTCTTTTAATAGTTAATAGGTAAATGACTGTAGAATGTGGAAGGTACAGATTTTGGTAAAGTACAGAATCCTTTTATAATTAATTTGAAAACTTTATTACGTAAGTGTAAAGTATTAGTTTCATCTTGTACCTTGAATGAGGAAAATATTAATGAAAATAGGTCCATACTTTTTGGTTTAGTCTCCTTTAAACCTAGTGGAGACTGGCCTGGCCGTGGTGGCGCACGCCTTTAATCCCAGCACTTGGGAGGCAGAGGCAAGCAGATTTCTGAGTTCGAGGCCAGCCTGGTCTACAGAGTGAAATCCAGGATAGCCTGGGCTACACAGAGAAGAAACCCTGTCTCCAACCCCCCCAACCACCCCAAAAAAACCCCCCAAAAAACCTAGTAGAGACTGAACAAAATGTAAACTTGACTTTTGTCCCTAGATGGTTGAAAAACTTCATATAAATGATTTACATCAAAATGAGAGAATATGTTACCTCTTAAACAGTTAAGCAATATAGTCTGCTTGATGTTAGTAATCATTATATTTAACTTAAAGAGTTATTAAATTATTTAAGTGAAAATGACTTTTTTTCTCTTTTAAGTGGAAATGATATACTATTTCCTATGAAAACAGTATGATTTTAAGAAATCTGATCATTTTCATTACTAAATTGGAGATAGCATTCAGATTTGGGGAAAGTAGGGTGAAGAGTTTATGCAAGCTAATAAACAGTTTTCTAGAATATAAAAACCAGGTAAATAAAATGAAAATAAGAAAAGGCATAGACCAAGAAACCTTATTTCATGAGCTTAGTCTGCTGTGCTGGGAATTATGTTTTCTAATAGGTATGGAAGCAAAAGGTTTAATGAAAGGTGCAGAGGGGATGTACACAGTAATACTTGTCCCGTCCACGTGTGGTGGAAGACCTGTGAGTTTGAGCTAAGGTTAACTTGGGCTTTGGTAAGTTTTCTTTGGTCTTGTCCCCAAAGAAAAGAAAATACCACCGTTTTTCCACACTTACTTAACTCTGGGCAGAGTCCTAGCGGTCTTTAATCATGGCTTTTGCTTGTTCTTTGAAAGTGCAAGCACGAGTGAGCTTTTGGGTCTGTAAACTCCTCCTTTCCTCAGAGTCACACCGAGTTTCATATTGTCATGTGTTTTCCAGAGGAGAGTAGCCATAGCTTTCATAAGGCTCGTGCTGGAACCTACACGACAGTTAGGAATAGCTGTGTCTGTTCGTTGATCTGCTCCTCTTTTCAGAAGGTTGTGCGTTCTTCTTTCGCCATTAAAGATGCAGACAACCAAGTGTCAGCACTCATATTCCGGTTGTATTTTGTTCAGGTCACTACCAGACACCAAATGGCTTTATCCTATTATTCCTAAAACACCATTTATATAAAAAAAATACATGGCTTAATGTTTACCGTGTGTGTGTGTGTGTGTGTGTGTGTGTGTGTGTCTGCAAAGGCCAGAAGATAGTGTTGGATCTCTTGGAGCTAGAGTTAACAGGTGATTGTGAGCTTCCTGACATGGCCTGATAGGTGCTAGGGACTGAACTGCAGTCTTTCTGCAAGAGAAATGGATCATTTCTCCAGCCCATGTTTACTTTTAGAATCCCCCAAATATATTTTTTACAAGTTAAATTTAATTAAAATTAATCTTAGATTTCATGGGAATATTTTATAAAGTGATTAGAAATTTTATATATAGGAATATTTTACATGCATGCATGTTGTGAGCCACATGTATCTCTCATACTGGCCCTCAGAGGCCAGAGAGGCTGTTGGCTCCCTTAGAACTAGAGTTACAGATGCCTGTGGACCACTGCGTGAGTGCTAGGAATTGTACCTGGATCCTTCTCAGGAACAGTGCTTTTAACTGCTGAGTCATCTCTTTAGCCCCCATGAAATAATTTTTAAAGTCACTGGAAATTTTCAAGTGTGATTTTGAAGCATATGCGTTGCCTACAAATTAATGTATATTTAATCTCACACTTGGTGCAGTCATTCTTTTGCCCTAATGAGCTTATCACAGAATATTGCCTATGATTACATGTTGATTCATGATACAGTTGGAGAGATCAGTATGAAACAAGACATTACCTTGAGTAGTGTGATATTTGTCCAGGTTAACTCTAGTGTTTGGTGGTAAGGAGGTTGAGTGGAGAGATTTATTTTCTGGACCATTATTATTGATTGTGAAAATCAAAATCTAACAAGAAATAGTCTGTATCACCTTTAAGTTAAAAATTTAGCTATCAATTAAGAGAAAAATAATTTGGTGTGAACTTTTAAACTACTACAAATACAAGGTAATAGTGTCTTGACACTTGACAGACATTTTAGAATAGGCCCAGGAGTGTCTAGCTTTTTGATGTTGGGACACTCATCTGTAAGGTTCACACTTGAGAACTTGTAATGAAATAATTGCAAAACTTAATTTATTTGTATATTTTATATGTGTGTGGATGCGCTCATGTGCATTCATGTTATGTATGTTTATGTAGGGGGTGGAATATGCCATTGTGTGTACAGAAGTCAGAGACAACTTAGTGGAATCACTTCTCTGCTTCTACCCTGTGGGTTCCGGGATGGAATTCAGGCCATCAGCTTGGCAGCAACTGCTTTTCTCACTGAACCATCTTATCAGTTCTACATTGCAATGTTTTAAGTAAGTTTATAATTTTGTATCGAGCCACTGATTGGACACACCCTCTAAAGTCTTTTTGAGACATAGTTTCTCTGTGTAGCCCTGGCTGTTTTGGAACTTGCTCTGTAGACTAGGGTGGTCTCAACCTCAGAAGTCCATCCGCCTGCCTCTATCTCCCCAGTGCTGGGATTAAAAGTGTGCACCACCTCCACCACCCATAACCTCTAGACCAGTGGTTCTCCACCTTCCTGATGCTTCGACCCTTCAATACAGTCCCTC